>CAXKVY010001250.1:0-21348 GCA_964058915.1 Tetropium fuscum | reverse complement strand
GGCTAATCCAACAATAAATATATTTGTTACAAGCTTCCCCGTACTTGGCGTACGATTTTTATATACCTACTAGGTACCAGCGACGCGTGCGCCGGCCAGAGCGTTTAGTTTTCGTTTGTTCAACGTTCATCACATGCGTCCATGCGGGTCCCTCCATAATAATTAATTATTCCCTTTTAAATAATAGTGATTATTATTATTAAGGAAGTACGGAGTAAAATTGTGAAAACTGTGACTTCAAGCTGAATAATGGATGAATTCCTTAGTGCAAATAAACTGGTGCATTTAAAAGCAATATTCGAAGGTAAGTGCATACACACAGACACCTCTTTTTTTAAGCCTAAATAAACATCAAGATAAATGGCAGGCGACACTCGGCTGGCCCCATCAAAATCATTTACACAAAAAACTTGTTTTAAGTAAAATTCATGTAGATAGAGATAAAAAGTATAGAAGCAATATTTTGTAAATGTCCTATTTTTTATTTCATTAAACATGGCGTCTGAACCCAGTAATTAATTTCTTATCTAGGTAACGTGGTAGCACAAGGAGCCTATGTGCAGCGGATCTCTGATCTCCGCACTTCGGACAAATTCCAGAATTCCAGATAGGTAACGTGGTTTAAGACGCCATGTTTCATCAAAAATAGCCTATTGTAGTTTCCATTGTACCTATACAATACGAGAAAGGGTTGGGTTTAGTCAATCTTCTAAATTTTTGTCTCAAATACATATGTATTAGGAAGAAGTCTGGTATTTTCATTGAAACCTATACCCGTTTACATTAACTTTTTAAAGAATTACTTGAAATTTACTTAATACAATACCAGAAAGGGTTGGGTCCAGTGAATCTTCTATGTTTTTGTGTCAAATACATATGTATTAGGAAGAACTCTGGTATTCTTCAATGAAATCTATACCCGTTTCCATTAACTTTCTAAAGAATTTATTGGAATTTACTTATAAAGTCATGTTTGGTCTGGCGGTTGTTTTAAGATTAATTTTACTAGTCAGGACACCACTAATAGGGCATTTAAGAAACCTGGCACTTCAAAGTCAAATTCAGCTGATTTTAGTTGTTGTAGGACATAAACTATGTAGGTATTGTGTTTATGCAGGATGTCCCGAAACTAGACGTCAATATTTTAAGCACGTTATTTTATATACGCCCTAAAACAGAGATAAAAGTTTATATAAACTAGGGTCCGCAAAAGAAATAACGAAGAAATAAGAAATTACGAAGAAATAAGAAATTAGAAGAAATTAATTAGAACGGCTAGTTATTCCAGAACGTATACGAATTTTTCCGAACCCTGTATAAGTACCTAAGAATTTTGCTTTCATTTTAGTGAACGTTAACATTTTGTACCTACTTGTTTCTAAGGACTTACACAGCTATTAGGTAATGTATGTATGTATATATATTTGAACAGCAAAATATATTTTTATACTTTAATATATACATGTTGGATTTAATTTTTTTTAAACAATCCATGCATGCCTTAACCTTTTACTTATATTTCCCAGAAAATTTAAAGACGTTATTAGTTAATGTATTCCACATGAAATGTCAAGATGCGAAATAGTTTTTAACACCTTTATAACTTGGTAGGTATATTTTTCTCGATCTTTTTATAGAAAAGTAAATAGATAAAAAAATTATTACCATATTTAAACCAATAGCCATAGCATATATAAACCAAATATACGCTAAATAAAACGTAAATCACGAAGTGGTGTTAGGAAACATTTATGTGATTAGGTTAAATACATCAAACGTTTTATTCACGTATTTCTATATTTAGCACAAATTATCGATATATTTGAATCAAACCGTCAAATATTTAAATGAATTATGCCGCAAAAATATTAGAAATATTCAAGTTATTTACTGAAACATTTGTATGGTTGGTTTGACAATGTGCGGTGGTTGCCTGAAATGTATTTTTATTTAGCAGAAGACATCACAAGTTTCAGTTGTTGCTACAGACACTAGAGTGAAGCTTTTAAATAATTGAGATAATTATTTTTGTATTTTCTAATGATTATTTTGTGTAGTTGACTCAATTCTGTAAATGATTGGCTTATATCAAACATATATTTACTTGGTTCATATATATTTATATTTAATACAATCATTTCTTTTTTGTGTGTATAAACGAATTTCTATTAGCTTCCGAGTTATTAAGGCGTAAAGTAAAAGGGTAGCTAAAAACGCATAGAAATGGCTAAAAATTGAGTAGTAGAAAGAAGACTACGATCTTTACACCAGCTTACACTCGTTCCCACACCACTCAAGAGGTAAAGCTCCCGACGCGTTTTTTTTAAGTGGTCTCCCTTGTAGGCCTATTTCACTAAAAGTTTCAGTATTTATTATTCAATATAGATTTCGTCGCTATTTTTTGAATTAAAACCCGTGACAGTTTCTACACATAACTGAGTATATTAAACCAACTTTGACACATCCGCATGTGCAAGTTCTGAAAGTTGGTATAAAGATCGTTATTCTTTATATAAAAAAAATAACTAAAGTAAATAAATTCTCTATATTACAATAATAATAGCCTAAGAGAATTAATGAAATTAGCCGAAATAATTCGTGTAATCTTGAAAATTGGTATAGTTATTCATTGAGATCATTCTTCATAAACATACTATAAAAGTCCTCTAGTATGGAGAGTGAGCCGGCAGTGGGGAAGGGGGTGAAAGGTCCCTTTTTTTTCAGTTTGTTGCTTATATATCTAAAACCTACTGAAATTAAGCCCTTTATGATAAAATGTACTTTTGTACTTTGCTGTCGAAAATGTAATAGAAATAGTACAAATGTTATAAAACGGCAACACTGTTTGCGCATCACGTCACTTCTCCCTCCCCGCGCACTGTAGAATTCCACGCCGCATCGCATTTAGAGTATGAATTACCTCCCTATCCATTGGTTTTATGTAACGAAGGCTGCATGAGGAAAACTAAGAAAGCAGCTTTATATGATGTTGTGCCGAATACCGAAATTGATTTTAGAAATAGTATCATGGTCACAGATGGTGGGTCTCTTCTTCACCCTACAGTGACAACTGCGATCATCTTATTCCAATATATTATGTGATCAGTACATTAACTCCGTAAAATATCACTATGGACCCCATTCTATAGTCGCGTTTGATGGCTACGATGATACAAGTAACAGTACGAAGACGTCGGGACAAAAAAGAAGATGGGCAGTCATCATCTATCATCTATTGATATTTTATTTGATCTGACTATGAAACTTACTGATCAACAGGAGCATTTTCTGTCAAATGCAAAACAAAAAAAAGTGCCAACTTATTAAGATACTTACAGAAAAAATTCAGGCTGAGGTAATTGAAACACGTGTGGCTGTAAGTGATGCTGACTGTACAATTATAAGGACTGCAATTAAGAAAGCTGCAAACAGTTCGGTGAGTGCTGTTGTTGGAGAAGATGTGGATCTAATATTCCTTTTAATGGCTCTGAAACTCAGATTTTTTGAAATCCAGTACCAAGCTTACACCAGATCTTTCTTTGCTGTCACCTGCCAAAGGTCAGCGAAATATCACTGGTTTAATGTTTACCACCAAGTACAAGAGCCTTGGGAACCAACTGCCTCCTGAAATATTGGGTTGGAAGCGAGGAGTCGATGGAAACCTGAACCCAATCACAACCTTGGACCCTCCCGTACCTGACGCCGTGTTAAATTCAATTTTTTGCCGCTGCACGAGTGATTGTTCCGGGAAATGTGGCTACCGAAAATCTGGCATTTACTGCAATCCTATCTGTAATAGCTGCTTACAGACCGAGAACTGGCTAGATAAAAGCTTGTTATCACTACATGGGTGGTTAATATTATAAAAGGATTTCCTTTTGTGTAACCAAGTTCAAATCATATCTTCTACCAGCGTGATTCCATTAAGCAGGGGCGGTCAAATATTTCAAGTTTCGATATTAAAAATTTTATAACATACATGGGCTATTTACATAGTTATATGTAAATAGCTTTTATTTGTTGTTGATAAATACGGAAAATTATTGGCAGCCAGTTAGCTAGTGATATTATTGCTTGTGCTTGTGATATTATTGCAGGGTATTGACCGCCGCGGACAACTTCACGGGTATGTGGTTCTGTGTCTCTGTAATAAAAGTCTTTTGTTCAGTACTACTCCGAGGTACTTGGCGTTGAGTTTTTCTCCTCCTATGATTTGCTTTAGTTTGATATTACTTCTGTTTACATTATTTGTGAGGTTTAATGATTCTGTTATATTTTCGTTCGTTTATTTTAATTTTCCACTTGTCATAGTAAGGGGGAAGTGTCATTAGGTGGTTTTATTTGCGCACAAGCAACACCTCGGAGTAATAACGAGACGCGTATACCTACAGCCATGTCGTGGTAGACGGCCAGTTCGGTTTTGGAGAAGTTTGGTAGGTCAAAAGTGAAATCATTGCAAAGTCAAGGAGCTACATGGTGCCTTGAGGGTGTTACCGTGAAAACTGGTACAAATTGTATATCCAGATTATTATGAAAATAATGATAATATTTATTACGAAGCACTGTCAAATCTGACTGTAAAATATTAATATTTACACATCTGCAATTAAATGGAGATTTGACAAAACCAGTTAGGGTGTCTTGAGGTTACTTAAGTGGTTTCTTTAGGGTTGTAAGAAGCAGCAATGATTAATGTAGCCAGGAGGAGTTCTTGATGTTATTCATTAATTTTATTGGTTCACTTCTTTGTCCTCTTGAATAAAAGAGCTAACGTTTGCTGATGATATTCTGTATACTCTGTATACGGAAATAAACAGACGCGACGCCGACGGGGATGTTAAATAAATACTTTCAAAACGATCAAAATATCTCAATTATCTTTGGAAGTAGATCGCAGTGTTAGATATTTACAAAATTGTAAAATCAATGGAAGTAATTACCTACGTGACATGCAAGGACTATCATGTAGAATTTTTATATTCTAGGTGGAAAAATATCCATATAAATCACGATAAACTCTCGTTGTGCAATCTTCTATGAACGTGCACCCACCCAGACATTTCAGAGAAAGATAGAATAGTTTAATGAAGATTTATAAGGCAGTATTCCGAAGAACTGAGTTGAGCATTTACTCGCAACTTTAACTGCTCTCGCAAAGCTTCCTAAGCGCAATGAATATTTAAAAGAGAATGGACACTAGTATTTTGCATCAAGTAAATCGCACAATACAAGTCTTTTAAAAGTATGTGTTGCTTAAAATGTATTGGTCTCTCGGCTCCCCAAGTTCTTTGGATCGTGAGTGATAGGAAACAAATGATGACTGCCGGGCCGTTATACGGTTGCTAATTCCAGTAAATATATTTCCACAGCTAGCTGTACGTAAATCTTCCCATTAACATACTGTGTCGTAAATGGTACATACAATAATTATAGCACGTAATAAAAATAGGTAAAAAAACTTTTAACTTCAAGGGCTGTATTTTAAATCATCAGTTGTACTAAAAACTACAAAATAATTAATACGGACACATACCTGGACATTCCTGAGATTTTGACGTTTGGTAAGATACAAAAACGTGTACATGTACAATTTAAATGTAGTTGCTACCCCTGAGCGTACCTGCGCCACACAATCTGGTGTTTATAAAATATAATATAAATATAATGATGTAAATATAATTTATAAAATATATGTAAATATAATAAAATATAATCTCTTTTTTTAAACATATACATAAACGCAAGGTCGTAAGGATACATAAGGCATAAGGATTCATAAGGATACATAAACGCAAGGATACACATTTGCAAAATTTAGAGCGATGGATTTTTTACATTTTTTCGCGCACAATGTTTTGCATGAGCAAAACCTCCTCCCACGAACCTTGATGTTCACCTCATGTTTTCCTGGCCCATATATGACCCCAAAGAAGATTCTGAGATTCAAGTCAAACTCTTTCCAAATTATAGGGCAGAGTTTTCCACCCTAGGGGATGACCTTAGGCCTCTTTTCTTTTTCTTCATTATATTCTTCTTATTATAAGGTACCTTAGCATATATAGATCATAATATGTGACTTGAAAAATTCAGCTACTTAAACCACTTAAAATTTATGGAATTTGAATATTCATATATATATATATATATATATATATATATATATATATATATATATATATATATATATATATATATATATATATATATATATATATATATATATATATATATATATATATATATATATATATATATATATATATATATATATATATATATATATATATATATATATATATATATATATATATATATATATATATATATATATATATATATATATATATATATATATATATATATATATATATATATATATATATATATATATATATATATATATATATATATATATATATATATATATATATATATATATATATATATATATTGTATTGGTGTATAAAACACCAATACAAAATAATGTTGGAAAACATATATCTTTCGCAAGAAAGCGTGCAAAAAAAATGACGCCATACAAATCTTGCAGACGCATTTTAAATCTTTAAGCTCATCTGCATCAACTTAAATTGAAATTAATGAATTTCATCTTTCAGTTCAGTAAGGTTTAATATATTGCAGCGGTTATGTTAATGATATTATTATTAATGATAATTCTTCATTAAATTTATGCTGACTGTTCCCATATATTCTGCAATTTTGAATCAATTTCACTGACACTTGCATTCCTTATTCAGCCAAGCCGTCAGTCAGTTGTAGTCGTATATATATATATATATATATATATATATATATATATATATATATATATATATATATATATATATATATATATATATATATATATATATATATATATATATATATATATATATATATATATATATATATATATATATATATATATATATATATATATATATATACGTATATATCCTCGGAAATATTCTTGGAAAAGATAAAACTTAGGAAGCGACGAAAGTTTTGTCAAACTATTTCAAGTGAGCTCCGTTGCAAGCCGAGTCTAATTTGGCATGCTTTATGAAACGAATTCTTCTTATAACTAAATTATCGGAGAGAGTAAGACATAAAAGAGTGCGACGTATTGTTTTTCCGCTTTCATCAAATGCAATTAAGCATTGTTTTAAGATACCGAACCGCCCTAAATATACCCGCCGAGTGCCCTTATTAGGATACCATAAATATAAGGGGTGAAGTTTCATATTGACCTTAAAAGTAATTCAGGGGCGGTTTAAAGTTATTTGAGTATCATATTTAGCAGTGTGGTTCAAGTGTTATAAATTATTGCTATAGTGTTAAGTAGGAACTTAAAAATATGTAGACTGTCTCTCTTCCTGCTCTGCTCTGATATCTCTCCTTTTTCTCGTGGCTGTGAGTTTAAAGATTTGTGAAAAGTATAACCAGACGATACTTTACTAGACTATTTATTTAATTTCCAGAAAAACACTAGCATAATATGATACTGCGAACGCACCCAAGCATGAAGTAATCGAATGGCTCATACGAAAGAATATACATTTTCTGGACTACGTCTTTAAATGTGAATTACTGGAAACAGTAAAAGTATGGGTCATTCCCTTTTAAGACTGCCACCCCCTTAACATTGTCAATTTACGCCATTACCTGTTTTAAAAATTTTAACAGTTTTATTTACAGTTAAAAACGGCACTGGTCTTTGTTAACACAAAATATATTTTCTGTCATGATCTTTAAATCTTGAAAATGGCGTATCAAGTACAATACACACGATTTGTTTTAAAAGAAATATTATTACGTTATTTTACATAACGAAAAACGCAGCTACGCAGCTCTCCGAAAACAAACGCACAAAGTAGGTAAACTGGAGTGGAGATTATGGAGGAACGAAAGCGAACCCGATTCACTTGCTTACCAAATGCATGTATGTATTTCATAGGCCATGAGTCACGTGCGCGACTGTTACCATGGCAACCATATAATCGCCATTCACTTGCTTCACCCCACGACCTGCTACTGATACATATATTAATTTAGCGATACTAATAAGTAGTGATACTCATACTATACTTATAATTGTGTTTATATATATTACTTTACATGTTTTTAAAAAATTTTCTTTAACAAATATTACTTAAGTAATATTTGTTAAACAATTTTTTTTAAACATGTAAAGTAATATATATAAACACAATAATTAACAAGTATAGTATGAGCATCACATGCTAAAGCACTTAAACTTGAGAATCACCAGCGACTCCGCCAAAAAATAGGATATCTATTTGGCTGTAATGATACATTTACTTATGAGATAGCACATAAATAACCTTAGAGATTAAGTACACCTGATATTCCCGTAAAAAAATCATTGAAAAGATATATTTTGTATGCTTGTTTATCTTTCATTTAGTCTACTCTACATACAGTGATTCATAAAATATTTGTATTAATTACTAAATACAATGTATTACTAAAATGAACTATGATATTATCACCATCTATACGATATACCTATCTACAATTTCTAGAGATATATCGTCTGTCGATTGTTTAATGTTATTATACAATGTGCTCACAATGTATAATAACATAATATACAATGAAAGCGACATTATAGGTGTGCATGATAAAAAATGAGAAACCTTTAACAACATTATAAGAAATTATATCAACTAACTACTCAAATTTAAATTACTTTGATCGAGATTTGATAAGAACTCAATAATATATTTAAAGTGATATATAATGGAGCCATTATACAATAGGGTTGAATAATAGCAGCTGATAATACCTATACAACACTGCATTTGATTTACATATGTTGCCATGGCCTAGTACACTCACAAAATCCTGAATATTTGTACTGAGAACTAAAAGCAACGTGGCTATATGACCGCCAAAAACTGCCAACTGATGACCTTCATATTTGAAAATAGAGAGCATTTTTGTGACATATCTCCCAAAAACGCACTAAGTACTGAAAAACAACTCATTCAAGATAAAAAAAAACGTAAAATGGCCGTGGACAAACTGTATTATTCAACTAATAAAACTAAAACTATATAATAGCCATTAGTAACTGGCACGACTGGCACCCCTACTGAACGTAGCATACATCATAGCATAATATATACCACCCTGCGTTAAAAATAGCTATAATTAATTGGTCGTTGAATATGACACGTTTTAGAGATTATTTTTAATGTTAGAGAGATTATTTTTCCCCAAAAATGCATTAATAACTAAAAAAAAAACAATAGTCGTGGAAAAACTATAGTAATCAACTCGCAATTAAGAGCCGTTATTCACTCGGAACTTTGTCTCCGTCACCATGCGTGAATAATGGCTACAATTAATTACTTGTTTAATAATGTACTATAAATGCACACTAAACTATTTATTTTCCTTTTCTCTTAAAACTTGAAAATTAAGAATACGTCGGAACATTCCGCTTAACACAACTATGTTCTCAACATAAAATAAAAATAGCAAATCTGTTATCCGTGGAAACTTACCTTCAGGCTCTGCCGTCTGTAGCATCGGGTATGTGCCAAGTAATACTTATAAACATGCGGAGGCATGGAACGTTTCGTTTCCTCCCCAATCCAGAGGTCCTGGGCAACTCTGGAGGCCAACCCAGGCGACACAGGGCATAAAAGTGACTTGGGAGGATAGTAGTCCTTTATGAGCGGTAAGCGACTGCTCATGCCAGATTAATGTAGCATCTAATATCAGCGCACTGTTCATGTCTTTAAACAAAACAACCACCAAGGGGATTCATTCGGCACTGTTTTCTTCATTTTTGTCACTAAACACGTATAATGTTCGTCCTTTTAATTAGGTCGAGTTAATGGCAACTAGTAAAGTTGCATGCTTGTTATAGCGACTCTTAACATTTTTAAGTGATGAAGTCAATTTGGAAGTTAGATACGCTTTACAGCATTAGAGTCATTAAAACGGCAGTTTAAAGCATTTTGCGATGTGATTTGATATATATATATAGATATATATATATATATATATATATATATATATATATATATATATATATATATATATATATATATATATATATATATATATATATATATATATATATATATATATATATATATATATATATATATATATTATATATATTGTGAAAAAACTTGGGTTTGTAGCATTTCATTACATAGAGAAATAAGCAAATAGACGAATAAGAAGGAAGATACACTTACCAGTGCTATATCTGGACATACATACGGAAACGTATAGTTGTTCGTTTCTGTATGTATGTCCAGATATAGCACTGGTAAGTGTATCTTCCTTCTTATTCGTCTATTTGCTTATTTCTCTATGTAATGAAATACTACAAACCCAAGATTACTTTTCACAAAACAAATAGGAATAGCAAAGAATTTCAAAGCTAATATATGTATATATATATATATATATATATATATATATATATATATATATATATATATATATATATATATATATATATATATATATATATATATATATATATATATATATATATATATATATATATAGAACATATAAATAAGTTTTATTATAATTAAAATTATTTAAGTATATTGCTTTAATGTGATGTATAATACATTAAACTAAAAATTGTATTGCTTATTCAATAATATTTCTGTAAAGTGTGTTACAAGACTAAACGTAAAAAGATTCCAGTGTCCATTGCGTTTTGCTCGCGACATCATTACGTATTATTGTTATGGCCCAGTATCACTTAAGTCATTACTAGGTATTGAGCCTGAGAGAGAAAACGGAATAGCAAATTTAGAATGCACAGCAGTCCCAGTACTATACTGTGCAAGTTAAGTTGTGGTGAAAGTACCATAAAAAATGAGCGAGTCTGCTAGTACTCGAGATTGATGTGTAAACATTTAGTATGCGGTAACGGTATGCGGTTTTTTATAAATATAATTTAAAAAATCGACTGCAACGATATCCTTTAAACATATCCCTGGTGCTGTTATATTTGTACCATATCATAGTCGATCACATACGCTGCACACTGCACCGAAGTTTTTATCGAGGAATAACTTCTTGGACTCAGCGTGGGCTTTAGTGTGTTTTGAATAATCCACGTAATCGTTAATAATTTCTTCTTCTTCGTCGTCGTCAGCTGTAGCAGCTTGTGCTTCACATGCATTGAAACTTGGATTTTCTACGGAATTTCCGGCAATAGCTGTTGGTGTCGATTGTCCTATATCAAATCCTAATACATGAGGTCTTAAAGTAGCGTGACTTACGATTTGAGGAACCTGAGTTGATCGCCCTGTGGATGGCGCTGTATCCAGAGCAGAATTAGCAATACGTGCTCTCCAATCTCGTGATCGCTCAGTACTAGTTCGAGCAGCCTTTCGTGGTTCCACTCGCCCAGCTCTCAACTGTTCTTCACGTTTCCGTTTTCTGTACTCTCATATACACATACACTGACAATATTCCGTTACCTCAAAATAATGTAGCTGCGCACTAATCACTGCGCATGGGTTATGATGTCACATCCGCTTTAGCATTTCCGTCCCTTTTCCCCGAAATTTACCCTCATATCGCCGTAACAGATATTTACACATCTATTAGGTACTGTGGATGATAGGTACTGTGCATGATAATTGTTGGTTTTGATGTCACATCCGCTTTCACATTTCCGTCCCATTTCCCGAAATTTACCCTCATATTGCCGTAATAGATGTTTACACATTCTTTAAAGAACTCTTATTCTTTAAAGAACGTAAATAAATGCAACAAACGCAAATATTTTTTTTATTGGAAGTCTTCAATAAAACCTCGCTCTAGCCCAATAGTAAACAGAAACTACGAATGTTTAATTTTTATACTAACTATGAAAAACAGATGTTTCGTATAACCCGAAAGTGCGGGGGTTTTATTACCCTGTCTAAAGGAATACACAGGTAAATGGTTACAACAGGTTTATTGTCAGTCTTTGTTCAATACATCTACTTCTAGTTCTATCTTTGTTTATAAGATTATATACATATATGTACCAGCGGCGGCTGGCGAGGCGCCGTCCTCCCTAGGAAAATATTGTTTTATATTCATACTTGTTTCTTCAAATTCAATTAAAAAAAATACATATATTAACATCTAATAGGTATATTTACTACTTTATCTACATTTGCGTGCAGCGCTCGCACAAGAGAGCCTACCGAGCCGGCTATGGAAAAACCTGCCGGTCACGTGCCGAGGATGCACGACCAGGCAGCGGCCAAGCTTCTCATAGTAAATAGTCGGTTGCCATAGAAACGGCATGCGATTTTAAACGGGATTGCGGTTGTAGCTCGACCAGCCCACAGTCCTACTCACCACTCAAACGGTTGACGTATGCGCGCCGGTTCTTTTGTTTTATAATATTTATGAATTTATATCATGAATTTAAAATTTACATATATCATGAATTTAAAATTTAGTTTTCTGAATTTGACGGACAAGGTAAACATTAAAAAAACAAAAGCCCGTACCTATATTGAATTTAAGTCAAGTGCAACCCGGTTATAAAAATGAGGAGGTTTTTTTGTTTTGTTTGTTTACTATTCGGTGGTGATGATAAGTGGACGAAATACGGGGTACGTGATTTTAAGCATCTCGGTGAAAAGATAAAAATCACGAAAAACCAGCTAAGCATAATATGAATAATATTGTAAGATTAGCTTATTATCACCTCTAGTTTAAGTAGTGCGTATGCAGAAATATTCGCAAGCACAATGAAACGGTACCAAAAAACCCCAAACGCCATCATAAACAGAAATGTCACCAGCCGCCGCTGATCTACAACAGGTAATTTAGTCTGCTTGGCTATGCGGTAGTTAAAAGCGTTTCGAATAGAAATCGGATACTAGCACGCAGAGGTATAGTCTTAGGGACCCAAAATGGCAAAAGACTTTACGAGGACCCAAAATGGCGGCGATTGGAGAATAAGCTGCGTTATTTTAGTGTGCCTAGGGATGAAGCAATACAGTGTATCTGTTAAGAATTATTTATTTTTTGTTTGGTTTGAACTATTATAGAGGTTTAGTGTGGGGCACTATACTCAAGACCTGTAGACGCGCAAGATCAGTTCAACCGATCTTGGTCGACGCCTGCCTGGAAGTGTAGGTATGGTCCGAGTGGAAATATGGAAACAATAGAATCAGTGTTATGTTATTTAGAGACGTAGCATATTATTCTCACTGCTCACTGAGCAAAATAAATTATAATTTATGTTACTTTTAACTAGTTTTATTATTTGGTGTAAACATTGCAACGTACAAATATAGAGCAGTGGAAATTGCAAATGAATACACTAATTTGCTTTTTCTAATTTTGACATGTAAAGTGGCACTTTTCAAAACCCTTTAGAAAACGTCTTACTTTTCATTACCCGTTACGAAACGTAAAATTTTACCTACTCACCGTCACAACCTACTGGTTTGTTTTTAAATGTAGCAAATTCATAATTATCTTCTCATAAAATATAAAATTGGTCAAAATTACAAAAAATCTTGTATCAAACACGTTGGGAAACACTATTTTGTGTAACTCGCATACTTTTATCTTATAGACATATATCACAGATATCTATAGATATCTGTTCGTTAACATAAAATAGTACTTTTCCCAACTGGTTATATAAATAGCAATTCCATCAACCCAAAACATGTTCCTTACGAGCCGCATGGTACTACGAGTCATATAGTTATTATAAGAACTTCATTGTGATCAGAGCCATCAACGCTAACATTGGTGAGCAACATTAAATATCAAAAACATTCTGTAAGAAAGTGTATTAAGCTGTCCACGGATTAAGGGCGAGGAATCACGCAATACCTATTATGGGACTTCCCTTCGCACAAAATATAATTTCACTTTTAGCAACACACATCATAAATAACTATTTTGTTTATAACGTATGCTTTTAGCGGCATTACGCTAAATGATGTTTTATAGTAGGCTTAAAAGAAGATATAAATACGATTAACTCTAACGAGTCAAGTCACATTTCAGGAAATTTTAGGACCACATTTATAGCTAAAATAACATAAATGTGAGCGTAGGTATTTACGCTGTGTAATTCATGTTTTAAAATTATATGCATATCAACTACAAATATCTTTTTCTGCTCATTTCAATGCTGCAGCGGGGTAACTTTTAGAGAGCGCCATCCACGCCAACCGATGCATTCAACTTTTAACTATATATTAAAAGCACTGAACAAATTAAATACATCACTCCCTAATAATTAAAATAATGGAAAACCTGGTTGCTGTTTTGTTTTGTTCCATTAGCACAGTCCTGCTTTTTAAAAATGGGGACCTTCATTTTTCACATCGATGCCCGAGTCGCCAGAACAATGCTGGCAATTCTTCAGCGCGGCTACGGAACCAGCGTACCCTGATATTCCCGTGGCCGGCGCACCGTGTCTAATCACATTAGGTAAAGTGTAGGGTAATTACCGTAATCACATTTTGTATATAATTATATTTCCCGACTCTTGTAACCCTACATGATAGGTTATTGTCGAGTATGAAGTCAAGATACAAATCTAAATTATCTAAAAAATATAATGTCACTTTCAACAGAAAGCCTATAAACTTTCACCTTAATTGTCCCTTTTGTACGGTTAATTAGGTTCCCCGGGAGTACGTCTCATAAAATAAGGGACTCTTGAAGATTCGACAGTAAAATCATAAATTGTTATTCATTGGGTCAGTTGGCAGTTAGAAGTGTCACTTAATTTATGGTTTTGGGTATAGGCAAATTAGTATTCAGTATAATATTCGTTAGCTACAAAACCAAATCAAATAGCGAAATGAATGATTACCCCTAAGATAATATTAGAATAATACATGTAGGAGCATCTAACTGATTAATGCACAAATAGTATCTCAGAAATATCATAATTCCATTGTTTTGGAGAATGAAGGATCTAAGCCTAGGAAGAGTTTTTATGTGGGGATTTCTCTTCATATGTGCAGTTAACAGGCACCCCACAAATATTGTTCGTATTTATCCATGTCGTGTAAAATGTTTAGCTCTTATTTTGCAACCAGATGTCGTTAGCGTACGGGAATACTTTCCTGAGATTATGTAACCAACACGCAAACATACAACATTACAAAAAAACTGACATCATGTTTAGTTAATAAATAACGGACATATTGCTCAAGAAAGAGATTCTGCAGGCAACATTAAAATTGACATTTATTAATAGCATAAACCGGGCAAATTTTAAATGTGAATCACGCTTTAAGAATAATGTTAGAAATATCTTATATATATTTTATAACAAGTGTAAATATCTTGAAATGGATAGTATATTATAGTATTTCTGAATGCGCACGTTACAATTCGTATAATACTAAATATAATCTTAAGATTAATACACTTTGCAAAGTCCCATATGGCTTGCGCAATAATTTCTCAGAATTAACGGCATGTACGAAGGCTGCCTAGCTGCCTTCTAGTTAATATACAAGTTGACATAAATCAATATTTAATTGGAAACCTATCATCACAGGTTCATAGTCCAATATTATCACAAGAAATTATGTATGTTATAAACTATATTAAAATAGGAGGAGGAAAGAAACTGTTAATGCATCTCTAGAAATATTACGAAGCCGTCGAAGCCATTTTTTTTTAAATTGAGTGTTTAAAGGTGATATCAGACAGTTCAGTTTTTATTAATTTCTGTCTCTCATTCAGTGAAAAAACTTAAAGTAAAACGTATAAACACGAAACAAATCAAAAGTGATTAATTCATTAGTGAACCAATCAAGCGATGTTGCATTTTGGCATTCGGCATCATTCATTCGCGGTCCGAATGAACGAAAAATGAAACGTATGAACACAAAGAGAACTTTCACTCGATTCCGATCATTTTAGTCTCGCCTTCTGTAGCGAATGGTCGCGCATTGGAATTATTTACTGGTACGGCAATCAAGTGGAACGATCAAAACACGCTGCTGTTTTACAAAAATTATTTATGTCTTTGGAACAAGCAAAAAGACCGAATAATACGAGTATTCTCTATGAAAATACTTATAAAATGTTTCTCCTTGCAATTCACCTTGGATTGCATGCACACATACACACATGATCGCACAACGTCGATGTTTTCCTTTCTTCTTTTTTCAATTCTTCGATCAAATTATTACAAATTAAACGAATTCCAGGGCGACATATTCTAGAAAAAGAGCGGAAAACAAGTGAACGTTTTCCGCTCTTTTTCTATATCTTCTATATCATTTTGTCTGTCGGGTGTACGTGTAATTAAAAAAAACAGTCACTATATATGTGTACTTCACAGAATATGTATGTATAATGCAGGTTTACACAGGTAGTAAACTAGATATAATTAAATTCGGAAAATGAACATCTCCCACCGAGAGATCCTTAGATTTATTTTATTTAGAATCCTTAACACACCATATTTAGGTAGGTTTCGTTGAAAGAATTAAATATTTAGCCGATAATTATTATTGCTAATAAATAAATTACTTAATTTAGTACCACATCAAACACTAAAAATCAAAATAACTAAGAACCGCACAGGAATTTCGAAACAGAAGAAGGGACATTGTTTTTGTTAAACTGTATGTAGATAATGAAAATAACAGTTTTTTTTTTAATAGTCTTTGGCGTAGATGTTCTGTTTACGAAAGGGGTGGAGCACCCCTTCCACCCCGCCACTGTGCAAGTTTTTGAACATTCTTACCGCTTGTTTTATGCGCCTTAATTAATAGGCATTATCCCCCAAACATGAAAAAATGTAAGCGTTCGTTTATAAGTCATAAAGAAAATTCGAGAAAAAAAATATAATAACGACATTACACTGTCAGAGAAACAACGGCCAATATCTCTAAAACTGTCATAGTTAGAGCAAAATTACAAGAGATCAAAATTGTTACTAAGGGGCCGTTATTTTAGAAATATGTATCAGATAATGTCAGTGGCGTACGAAAAAAAAGTTCCATTATGCAGAATATCCGAAGTACCCGAAAAAAGTAACATCCACTATAGTATTTTCGACAGGAACAATACAACATGTTGATCCTATGCAGGTTAAGATATGTGTAAAATATTTAGTGAATATATCATTCTGTTCAGAAAATATTACACATTAATGTAAAAAAAAATGAAACTTTAACACCTTGTATCTTCCTTAGGAAGCTAGATCGGCCATATATTTATAGGCACTTTTCTTTTTAAAAACGTGCGTTCTATCCCCTGTTAAAGTTTGTCTACAAAAAACTGACTCACCCTGTATATATATATATATATATATATATATATATATATATATATATATATATATATATATATATATATATATATATATATATATATATATATATATATATATATATATATGTATATATATATATGTATATATATATATATATATATATATATATATATATATATATGTATATATATATATGTATATATATATATATATATATATATATATATATATATATATATATATATATATATATATATATATATATATATATATATATATATATATATATATATATATATATATATATATATATATATATATATATATATATATATATATATATATATATATATATATATATATATAAGTCATACATATATATATATATATATATATATATATAAGTCATACATATATATATATATATATATATATATATATATAAGTCATACATATATATATATATATATATATATATATATATATATATATATATATATATATATATATATATATATATATATATATATATATATATATATATATATATATATATATATATATATATATATATATATATATATATATATATATATATATATATATATATATATATCGGGCTTTAAAGGGTCCTACAACGCATTTGAGAGTACATCCCCTTTAAAATATTACATATTTACTTATAGTACTTATTTACATAGAACACCTACAGTAATTTTCCTATTGCGTCGTAATATTTTAAGGAACTACGTCACACCGGGTAGCATAAAAGGGCAAGCAGAGCAATACACCCCCATCGGTTGTCATCAGATATAAGTTGTGTTCATCAGATGTGCTCAGTTTTTACCAGTTAACACTCTTATTTTTGTTTTCGATTAGTGACTAGTTATCAGTTATCATCACGTTCTTCTGTTAGTTTGTGTGTGCACCGAAATCAGTAAGAATGCCCAAATTAATCACCACCATACCAAATCAAAATCGTCGTATATATCAAAATTCGTTAGTTTGTTCCGACAACTCCATTATCTTCCATAACTTCATCATGTTTCTACCAGTTTTCTTATTAAGTTAGTTTTATATATTAATTATAATCTTGTTCGTTGCTTTCGAGCTTTTGACTTTTATTTTTTTTATTGTTAAGGTTTGTCTCCTTAGTTAAACCATTTTTTATAATTTTTCTTTGTTTATTTTAGATATAGATTCTAATATTCATATTTTATATTTGTAAGTTCCACCTCTTTAAGATTGTCTCAAAATTAGTGTTTAAACTTCTCTTCTTTAAGTTATTTATTAGGAACTTCTCTTCTTTATTTAATAGGGACATCGACCTGGTATCTTTCCCGTAATGCTTTAATAAAATCCATTGCCGACCATTACCCTCAACTCGGGTAGCAGTTTCTTTACTAATCCGCTTAGGATTAGCCGACCACAGTCACCTTTGTTATCAAGGATATATTTTTTAAAACCCTACTTGGGCTGTTTTAGGACATTAAATTCTTTAATTTAATCAATGTTTTTTTGAATTTTCCGCCTGAATATTGACAATTAGTCTCTTTATTTATATGTGCTTCACAGTTTTGACCCGCGAAAGTGTTTATTCTGCTGGGACCAAGCCAGTGCTAATAGTGACACTAAAATATTGTGAGGGCACAGTTTTCTGGTGCTTGGAATTCAACGCATAGGCTAGTGCTAATTAAAGAAGCCCTGTTGCCGCAGCCAAAATACAGGGCTGTGAGTGTCTTTTATTTTATTCTTTATATTTTCTATATTTATATTTTTTTCATTTAGTTTTATTACTAACTACGCTGACCATTCTCGGACTCCACGTCACGGGTCCCCTCATGCTCTTGACTGACTTTCCGGCGTAGCTTAACGTCGGTGGCGCTCTACCGGAAATTACTATTACTAAACAATCATTTTTATCTTTTTTTTTTCACATTAGATTCTTTAACCAATTATTATTATTATAAAATCTGATAAAACATAATTAATCTTAAGATATAATACACTTGTTCTTAAGTTGTTAAACTGATACCGTTTACCATTATTGTTTTTTTATAATAACTCAAGGATCAATATTAACAATATTAAGACATCCTACCGGAAGGTGTATGTATTTTGATATTTTGTTGATAAATCTACTACTCATTGTATATTATAGTTGTATTATTTTATCTATTATGTTAATAATGTCTACGTGTTATTTAGGATTTGTGTCTATTTATTCTTAATTATTATATTATTCGCAAATTATTTGACTAATGGAAATAATAGTTGGGTCGTGAATATCAAACACGCCCTACATAGATATTGTTGTTCTACCGAACCACACCTAGCCCTAAATTGAGCAAACAACCTCTATAATCGATCCTTTATAACCACCTTACGTTAATAATTATGTTCGACGGTCGCCCGTTTATTACTCAAAAACCCCCCAGAAGTGCCATAAATCGCAACAATCGGTTATAAGATGTTTGATAGTCAGCTCGCCAGAAAACTAAAGATTTACTGAGGCCCTAAACTTCCAGATAAGTTCGGGCGTAGGCGATATTAGATATTTAATGGAATTCCGTTTAAGCGCATTCCATTCAGCCTCCGAGCACAGGATACATACACTGTTTATGGCGGTTTCGAATGCATGATATAGTAGGTCACTGGTAATTGCATTGGCACTGTGCATGCTTTTGGAAGAAAAATAGCGACGGTTGCCATTCGGGAGAATCCTAAACATATTTGAGTTCACTGTTGACATATTATCTATTACAAATAGTTTTGTGCGTTCCGAAATTCCCAACACAACTTCTACACTAAATTACGATATTGGAAAAATTTTTTCGAAATAAATTATAGCAAGAAATAAATTATTCAACAATAACTAGTGAAATTATAAAATGTGTAAAATTCTATAATTCGCTGAGTCGGGTATTTAATATATATAAAACTAAGTATTGAGCATATATTGGATATTTTTCTGGTAGCAGCGCAGAATGTTATAATCATAAACGTGAAAAAAAAATGTTCGGTACCAGGGTTTGACCCATCGACTATGATTCTTCAACATGCCACTGTGCTATACCCAAGAGCGATGAGAGACTTCTGAATGAAATAAACGTGTAAAAATTACTTAAAAATAATTGGGAAGGCTATTTATTGACTAACTAAATGGTAAAATCGAGAGCCGCCATCTTTAATATTGATCTTGATAAATTCCCAAGACATCAATTTTGAGTCGATTCCGCCATAACTGCCAAAAATATCGGCCATCTTGAATATGTATTTAGAAAAAAAAATCGTCGATATAATGAATTATTTATCAGTGTTTTATAATGTATACTCGTGCTTCCCTATTTGAATCAGATTTTGTTCACAATTTCATGGATTTAATTTTTCTTGCGGGACACCCTAATTCTTTTTCTAAAATAAAAGTCACTTCTTATAATATCATCTATTAACAAGTGAAAACCCCGTCAAAATAGGTTCAGCCGTTTCGGAGATTAGCCGGAACAGACACATCGACGGGCAGGCAGACAGACAAGCAGGCACATAGGCAGGCATACAGATAGACAGGCAGACAGACAGAGAGACAGACAGACAGTAGATAGAAAGACACACAGGCAGACACACACACACCCTCACAGGCAGACACAGACAAAAAAATTAAATTATTAAGTTATTTTGGTATTACAAACACACTTCAATTTTATTTATATGTATTGATTTATAATTTTTGTGGCATTTCTCACAAGTTTATTTTTTAAGAGATTTGTTACGAACATTAAATCAAGTTCAAATCTATGAGTATTTTGAAGAAGCGGAACTACGTGACTTACTTCCAACGAAGACCTCATTTTCCCGAAAACGTATTATTAAAAGCAAAGCTATTTTATTTATGTTGGGTTGGTATTAAAATATTGTTGAAATATATAGCGTAAATCTCAATGGCCTATTTCTTAAGATAAAGAATTCTCGAAGCGTTTCATATTTCGCTCAGTCGATATTATTATCATATTTCTTATCTACTTAAGTCATATTTAACTGTATCGTGTTTCCAAACAAATAATCTC
>CAXKVY010001249.1:0-200544 GCA_964058915.1 Tetropium fuscum | reverse complement strand
AATTTTTAAGCATCATAATTACTTATATAGTAAATTTACGACACCTGTAAATGCTAAGCATTTCCACCAAGTAAATGCATATTTAACAATAGATACAGGGTGAATTTGTAATTGAATATTTAAAATATATACAGGGTGGTCCAAGTAAGATAGTCCACTATCTTATTTCAAACGCCATAAGAGCCATTATCTTATGAATTTTTATTTTTTAATATTTTATAAATGACAGTGATCCAGAAAATCGTGGCGTTTAAAAAATATATTTTCTTGAATAGACCAGCCCACATTTTGTTACGCATATTGATTCACCTTGTAAACATACGTAGTTTTTGTTCTGGGAAGATACAAATTTTGAGCGGATTTTGTAATTCATTTTAGAGAAAAATATTTTTTGTTAAATATTTTTTTAATTGTCAATAAATTCACTTGTTATGAATAACATCGCTTGAAAACTTGTCAGAATATAATTAATGTTCATTCAGTGTGTAAAATTTCAATGATAGCATCCGTTGATGATACCCTATCCAGTATCCAGCAAATATCATCCAATTTGCTTACGCCGCTACAGAGCAATGGATAAATATACATACAAAAATGAATCGAATTCACAGCCTCCTCAATTTTTGATGTCGATTAAAAACAAACGAAGCTAACACAACGCCGTTTGATTTTTTAAGATCGGTCAGCACTCAGAGAAAAAGAATAAATGTTTCCCCTTGATTTTGAGCCCGGCCAGAGCCCCCTACTCCTCTCCGTTCTCATGCTGCATAGTAAAAAAAACTTTGAGGGCCCCTAGCTCCCATCCTAAACATCAGATTTTGATCTAGTTGGGATTAAAGGTCGAAATAAATGCTGGCGATTAGTAAAAAAAATATCTCAGCTACCCCCTTCTCTCATACCGGAAACACTGTTTGAAGAAACAGGCAAAATGTTTTTTTGCGCGCTAGGCGGTTGTCTTCAACAAAATATTCGCAATTGCCATCGTATAGCGTATGATGAAACGAAGGAAAAGCCTTTTATTTTTTTAAAATCGGTCAATATTTTTAGAGAAGTTATGGGCATTTAAAAAAAAAATATTTTCCCGCTCTCCCCCTCTCTTAATTATCCCACCACCCCCAGCATTATACCTTCGTCTTTAAAAAAAATGTCTTCGTCAAAAAATTAGGCCTCGATGAAAACATTCCCCGTCAATGAAAAATGGGCCACTCACCCCCGATGAAAAATCAATTTGATTTTTCTTATTTTTGCAACTATGATTTGCGATATCTCGCGACCTAATTATACGATTTTGCTCAGCTTTAAATGAGCGTTTGTGTTTTGTCGCGTAATGTCAAAATCCGCCGAGACATGCAGTAGAAACGATTGACTACTTCTGCACAAACCATGCCAAAATGATGGGAGGATCTTGATAGATTGGGCAAAAAGAAATTCGAATTTGAGTTGTCTGTTTCCGAAATCCAGATCCACTCCACTGTAAGTACTAGTTAATAATATAATATAATAACTAATAGGCTAACTTAATACGTTAGTTAGCCATTAGTTAAAAAATATAATAATGTAATATAGTCAATAATGCAATAATAATTGAACTCAAATAAAATAGTCAAATACTGACAATTATCACGACTCATGGCTCTCAGTGTTTGGTTATAGATAAGGATGGATAGAAACAGTAGTGGAAAGTTAGTTTTCCCGCCAAGTTAGTTTCTAGTAAGCCCTGCTGGGTGTATTATCTTCATGCGAACTGTTTAAAGTTAGATTAATTCTTATCTCTGGGGATTTGTTTGTTTTGTTAACGCGACAAATTTGGCCGCCGCAATAACTGCATTAGTAAGTTTTTTGTTGTTTTTGCTCCTGAGTAAATCGTATTTTCTTTATAGACCAGTTTTATTTATATTCCAGTTCATATAATATTTACTTGAAACCTTGTAAATAATACGGTAACTCCCTTACTAAAAAAATTAAAGAGTTGAACCAATAAAGTTTCTTGAGTTTATAGATTCATCACTCCAAGACATTAAGATCCTTTTAGTAACTCACTTGTGTCAGAGTTGTCTCCTTTAATCCTTAAGAAACCATCCCAGTTTATTTTATAAAATTGCACTTACTAAAATTTTGCGTTGCAGTTGAATATCTATTTCGTTTTCGTTGTGACTATTGTGATGTTTCAGAAATTCCAGAAATGTTTAATCTGCAAAATAATTATGACTATTAAAGCAGACTATTAAAATATACTGCTTAGGAGCCACACAAGCATATATGGTTTTATTAAGAACTGGCCTTATTATGGTCTTATTAAAAACTCCTCTCCAAATTTCTTCTCCAAGACTTTGACACATTTCAGTTTCCCTGTCTAAACAAAGCAGTAGTGTCACAATAATTTTCGAAAATGACACCAATTTTCAACAATTGTAGGAACAATTTGAAGGAAATTTTATGTGCTTTAGTGAGTTAGAAGCAAAATACCACCAAACATGGGATTTTTTACCTATTTGCATTTTTTTCAATGTTGTGTCATAAAATTTTCCAGCAGCCCGATTCAGCGGTCCAAAATTTATATAGAATAGAAGAACTCAAAGCTACCTCAAAGCTTCCCTACTAGGGGCCCATTTGGGCAGAAACTGTATTAATAGGTTCTCGAAAGATTTACAAATTTTGGAACCAAAGAGCTGCGCTGTTACCTAATATGTTGGATGAGTATAATTTTCCACTCAACGATCAGTAGCAGAATGTTTATTTTATTTTACTAATAACTGTAACATTGCATAGATTTTTAAGTTCGATAATGTGTAAAACATATTATATTTACTGCCTTTCAGTTCTCTAAGTTCCGATTAAAATTAGTTTTATACGTAAGAGGATATTCCCCGTCAAAGCAAATTCCTAAATTTTAATATTTATTTTTTAATATCGAAAAACTTACCCATATAGAAATACTTTTTGTATTAATAAGAGACCTTAGTTTTACAAAAACGTACTTTTTTCCTACTAACAGCAGTTCAACCTGCCGTCGAAATATTTCTAATAAAAAAATTTCCTTGGGCAGAGTACAAATAAGAAAGTTCCCCTCCTAAGTGTAGCTACATAGGTATTTTGATCGTGTTTCATCCACAATAACGGTACAGAATTTAATCTAGTAGGTACCTGTTCGAGAAACGAACAGATATTCGTAATATTACAGTGTCTTAAAACACGAACTCTGAGATTAAATTTCTCGTTGCAATAAGGAACGAACTACTTATTGAGTTGTTGATTTTCTTCGGCAATTAGGCTTGGAATATTATCTCTACCATATGGATGTGACTGCATTATATTACCTTTCCGTAGAGGAACAACCATTAAAGTCAACAGTATCAGCTCGTAGTCTTTTGATTCGCGGACGCTAATCTTATAGGTTGAGTTACCAGTGGCTTGCGGTGACATTTCAAATAATGGAAGCAATTCTATTTGTAGTCAACTCAATTTTTATCATTTTTGGCCTAACTACAGATGGTTGAATTAAATTACTCACAACGGTTTTTTCATCCAGAACAATAGCAATTACACGAGTTTTTAAAGTTCCCTCAACAGCCTTTTTGTGTTAAAAGGATCTACGTGTTTTTAATGGCTGGAGCCTATCTTACTTTTCTCATATAATCGAAGCTATCTAAGATGCCAGTCAAATGTCAGTATATTACAAAACTTTTTTACGTGTGATAGTAAAAAGTTACGTTTGTTTGATAATAATGAATATGTTGTTCTTTCCCGGATCACATAAAATGTTTCAATTATTAAAAATTAATAAAGTTTTGATATTTATGTGTCGTAAAACATTATACCTACTTGATAATATTGCATAATATTTTTTATGTATAATAAAATTTGCTTGGTTTTCGCCCTGTCAACAGATTTATGGCCGAAATATAAAGAAATATAAGAGAAACACTGCTATATAATTCTTACAATAATATGAAATATTTTAAATTAATACATAATAAATACTTGAGTAAAAAAAGAGACAACGAAATGCTTTTTAACTAATATACTTAGTATATAGAACAACTTGATGCTAACTATTACACTTCCTTCGTTGATCACTTATATATGATCACTTTCTCTATCTATTTGCCATATGACAATGTTCTTTTTCTGCGCTTGGAGGCGTCCGTTCCTTTAATTAACACATATAGAGGAAGTATTTGCCTCTATATTTTGAAAATATTCTTCAATAGTCAATTTCATAATGATTGCTTAGATGAAACCTGCAAAAAAAAATGTGAAATTATATTTTTACCATTTTCATTATCATAATCATAAGCTGTTGATTGCTATAGTAGCGCCATCACAGGAGACAAAGGTAGCGCATTGCTACCACTGTTTATGTTGGTGATTAAGTTAATGAAAAACTATACAAAATGAAATTTTAGTATTGAAAATACTTATATGGGAGCTGTCTCTTAAGACATTTACGCTTCGCGACATGCAATTGCGAACGACCTCGATATGATCACGTTCTCATGGAGCTGTGTTGTTGCTATGTATATGTTTAGGTTATATGGTTCATTCAGTTACAGAGAATGGTTGTAAGTGGGTGTTTATAATTCTAACATGTTGAATAAACAAACGTCCCAGTACTTGTGACAAGTGATTCATTTAGAGATGATTTGCCTGCATATAAGATTTGCCTGCCTGGTAAATTTACCATGTCTCCAAATATGTCGTTTCATATTTTCCATAAATATTTGTTCTCTTTTATTATATAAATAAGTTGCATTTATTACGTTACACTTTTTAAAGTTGTGGTAACATGTTTATATATTACAGTATGTCCGCAGATATGGTTTACAATAGGTGAAACAGGTAAAACTTTCAAATTGTCGAGAAAATGTAATTTATAAAAGTTTTTACTTGCCCAAAAAATAGTAATGCAAATTATGCACAAATTACAAAATCTCGAAAAATCTAGTTTTCTGGAAAACGCTATTATTTATAAAAGTTTTTGCTTGCCTAAAGTAACGTCGACAAAAATTATGTTTATTATACGGGGTGGTCAAAAATTACAGAATCTTAAAATTCGGTAAGAGTAAAGTTTGTACTTTTTGATCACCACGTATAAAAAACTAATGATGATTTTGCCACAATTATGTTCTTATACAGGGTGATAAAAATCACAAAGTTTACTCTTACCAAATTTTAAGATTTTGTAATTCTTAACCACCATATATAACATAAAGTTGGTGCTTAACCACCATATACAACACAATTTTGACAAAGCCATCACTATTTTTAGTCAAACAAAAACTTTAATCACAGCTGGTATGAGTTGATTAGCTGAGCTGAAAGACAATTTTTTACTGTTTTTTTATAAACAAAAACCTCAAATTCTTTTTGATAAGACATTGAATATCTCACTTCTTAAGAGCCTGACAGGCTGGTACAGGTGCCTTCTCTTACAAATGCCCCATGGAACGAAATGGAGAATTTGCAATGCCGCGAAGAGCCGATTGCGAATAGTCCTCTTCTTCGCCTCGGTATTTTTTGGCATCTACAGTTCACCAAAATCAGACACCAACACTTGTGAAATCTCACTTCTTAGTTTACAATGCTGCTTAAACGCCGATCTCACTTCATAGTCAAGATAGTCACAATCTTGTCGATATATGTTATTCACACGGCGGTATTCTGCTATCCACCGGTGTGGATTTCGTGGATTTCTGCCTGTTTGCGTAACTGGATAATGGTCACTTAGAACGTATCCCTGCGGCAAATGGTTTCCAAAAATAAGACAGGCCAAATTCATCGCAACGGCATTAATGCTCTCGGTACGAACACGGCAGGTACGATCAACTTACTAATCGAAAACATATTTGTTATATGCACGGCTAAGGAATCGCAAACCTGACTGAATATCGCATGCAAGATAACCCGTTTAAAACGACAAGACCTTCAGAGTCAAACGAACAAGAAATCGTAACACAAAACTGCGTTTTATTTTTATTAAATCCACTTGAGAATTTTTACCATTTGTGTCTGGTATTTTCAATACGCCTGCGATACTTGCGGAAGATGCAAGATCTGCGAACTTTTAATGAGAAAATTCCAACATAATATATATATACTGTGAAAATATTTTTTTAACCTTTTTTATTTTACATAATAGGTATAATAATTTAATAACATATAATTTTTTTTTCTGCTCCAACTTTTATAAGGAATATATCTAACCAATACACTTAGTATTGGCAGAAGCATTAATGTTGTGGTAATATTGGTGAAACAACATTTCGAAAACACTTCTAGGATCAATATTGATAAACCTAACATTAGCAAAAGCTAGAAAAATAATGTTAGGGTAATATTGGTGAAACAATATTGGTGAAACAATATTAAGAAGAACCTCCTAAGACCGATACTGATAAAACACAATAGCAGTGCGTGATTTGCATTTGCTCTGGCTTCTATTTTATTAAAAGATACTTTAGCCAGTTTTTATCAGCGTAAAATTTTCGCATTCAAGACATCCGTTTTTTCTTAGGTTTATATCGTGTGGTTATTGTGTGGTAACAACAAACAACATTGAACAAACATATATATGACCAATAATGATTAGCAGCTTACCTTTGTCAGAAGCTAGAGAATTCATGTAAAGGTAATATATTAGTGGCTCAATATTTTAAAATAATAATCTAGGGCTAATATTGATAAAAACAACATTGGCAGATGCTAGAAAATTTATGTTTGCATAATATTGGGGAAACAACATTTCTGAAAATAATATTGTCCCAAATGCCAAAATAAAATGCACTAAAAGAGATGTCAAGTATTTTTTATTAAATGTCATTGACTGGCAATTGTTTTAACATTATTATTTTTAGCCAAGCATAGGTAGGTAACTATGGGAACTTTAATTTAGCGATAAAATTTCTCTTTTTGCTGCATTCAGCATAAAAAATCCTTTGAAATAAGGTATCACAAGGGGTATCATGCTATTTAACATTTTAAAGTTGTGGTTGGTGGGGGTTAGGGGGTTAGAGTTAGAGATAAATGAACAAAAATAACTCCTGTAGATGGGAACCAAAATCGCCGTGATTGAGATTTTTTCCAAAGCATTGCTAATAAAAGTTTTATGAATTTTATTCCAAACTTTTGGGACATAATATACTCGTATACGTGTATGTATATTCTGAATATTTTATAAAATACTTTCTTAGGAAAAATTGCCTCCTTCATAAAAATTCAAGTTGCTTAAATTTCATTTACTATTTGCTTACGACTAAAAACTTCCCGGGAGATACGCGATACAATCTCTAAGCAGTAATATATATTCGGCATATCTGAGACTACACCTCTCCG
The DNA here is from genome assembly GCA_964058915.1 of Tetropium fuscum. NCBI lineage: Eukaryota > Metazoa > Arthropoda > Insecta > Coleoptera > Cerambycidae > Tetropium > Tetropium fuscum. The sequence goes on along the minus strand of CAXKVY010001249.1, from coordinate 193,212 downwards.
TGTTTTTGAAGCGCAAGCTGTTAAACTTTGTGACGCGACTCAGCGCCGTGAGTCTGATCGAGCCTCAGCACGAAACCTAATACGTTTTCTAGTTTTCGAATTTTATATTCACAAAGTTATGCGGAATTTACAAGTAACTATATCTCGCATTTGCATCATAGTGTCTGAATCATTCATAAACGTACCTGTCTGATATATTATTCCAGACTGAAAGTTATATGTGGGAAATCCAGTTGCGGATATGTTCGCTCCCAGACTGAAGGCTCAGACGGTAAGCTCTTACTGGATTTATTATTCAAGATTATGTAAGATGTTCTTTAAGTTTAGTTATTTATGTGACAATAGAATTATGGAAGCTATTCATTTCGTTATGATTAAGTACTCTTACTCATTACTATTATTATAGTAGTTGAATATAAGAAATTAAGCCGAGGATGATATACGTTAGTGCCAGTCTATTAGCTACCTTAAACCATAAAAATTCACAAAACTGTACCCTTTATACTTTTCGAAGTGGTATACCTACTGCATTTGATGTGGAAAAATTAAAATCGCCAATTTTGGTCGTACAAATTTGTAAGTTTGTAAGTAATACCATTAGAAATTAGGCTTGAAATAGCTTAGAATTGAAATAGCAGTAATTTGGATAAAATTAACACTTGTAACATTTTCCGTATATAGTGACTAAAATATTTTATTGAAATAACTTCCTAGAGAATTTTAATACCGTTTTGAACACTCTTATTTTTGGTAAAATTAAAACAAAACATACGCGGAATAAGGTACGATAAAAATATAATTATAAAGAAAGTGCTATACATTCTTATTTTTCACCGACTAGGGACTTTTTCCTAGATACTTCAGTCGACTCTGAAGCCTGTTATGTTTTCCTTAAAAATGAAATCATAATATTTTCTGTAACTTTGAAGTATAAAAACTGAAATATTTTCCTAATATTGAAAATTAACCCTAAGAATATACTAATACCTTCAACAGACTCTGAATTTGGTGAAGTTCTTACCAAAAACCGTTGCATCCCCTTAGAAAATCGTCTAGAAAATTAAAAATCAGAAGGGAAGGGATTCAGAAAAAGATTAAATAGAATAAAACTAAAAACTGACATCTTAACTGGTACTACCAAATTAGCATAGACAGTTGAGGTACTTCGGTACTTCTCAATGGTCTATAGGAACAGAAATCAGAGAGGACTAACATCCATTACGATACCTTTTTTTTAATTAACTGTATTATTAGTATTTATAAACATATATGTAAGCAAAGGAACGAATCCTGATTATCAACCAATAATTATAATTTCCTAAGAAACTCTGATTCTGAACTCCCTGAAAACTCTGACTGATGGTGACTGTTATTTTGTTGTATTTGAATATATATAATGGCTTGCATTGTTGCTTTCTCCCCATGCAAGAATTTTTATAGAGTTGCTTGCTTAACCGCACCTTAGATTAACCGTTAGCCCCCCTGCTCTAAATACCACTGCTCAGCGCACATAACCGCCCCTTGCTTTAAAACTATTTTTAATATATCTACATATCTTCCTAAGACGTAACCGATATTAACAGACTGAGATAAGAACGTATGAAGATATGTAGATAGATGTACATATATTGTATTACGAATAACCTAGAAACTTTAAACTGAATAAATTGTTAATACCTTAGAGGTTGTCTCACTGTAGAAAATATTATCCCCGTTCCCTTGTAAATTTTTGCTCGGATGACTAAATCTGAATTATCAATGACGAATTGGGTACCATCTTAGTTTTTAATTTATTTTTGTTTTCAATTCAATCTGGAGACTTGGTTTTAGAAAAATAATATTTTCTGATTATAAAACGATTCCTACAATATTTTGATTATAGTCATTTTCAACGGCGAACACGGCAACTTTTAAGCTATTCCACTTTTTTTTTAATATTTTTTTATATATGTGACTTGCTTACTTCAGATGTACAGCTTACTAGTTAGAAGGACACCACATATTTAAAAAAATAAAGAGCGGATTTTTTTTCACAATTAATCAACTGATAAAAATCGGCAATTGTTTGTGCCATAGCGAGACCGATTTGCAAAAGTTGGCCTGCTAACTTTATGAACATAATTTATTATGTTATGTAGTTATGTTTTATAGTATCTTTGTATTTGGATCTAAAATTACTGTTGGAAGGCGTTATTAAAAAAATAGTCACAAGAACAGGGTAAATCATCAATATTCATCAAATGGTATGCTTCATTAATGCATCATAGTGCTACAGTATGAGATCTAATAAAATTGACGATAGTTCTATAAAAATCTCAGTTGTCTAATGAACAATGCCAAGCAATATGATTTTGTTTTAGTATTTCAAAATGTGGTGAAGGTGCTAGGTATAGCGATTTATTAAGCATTGCGATTTTTTTAACATAAATATATATATTCATTGCAGGAATAGCAAAATAGAAACCTTCGTGCTCTCAGCTTGGATTATTATTTTCGATTTCTGAGTTGATATTATTATTATCATAATATTCTCTGCATTTCACACACAGCACGACTGGTGTATGACAACAATTTCAATTAAAACTGCGAGTACGACCGCTTATATTTAGGTAAGATCTGCTGCAGCAGTGACATAGAGTGGGATTAAATCGTGACTGTACATATTTTTATATGATTTTCTAATATTTTATTAGATATCTTTAGATCTACACGGTTCTGTCATACAATAATGTATCTAATATGTCTATTATATGATCCAGATGATCTAATATTATTATTATACAAATAGGGGGTTTAAACTGAAAACGATGATGGCTCAGCGAATTTGTTTTGATCTTTTGTGCATCAATTTCAGTGGATTAATGTAAAAATTTAATTCAAAACAGAACTGCTGTTAAATAGTAATATATTGTTATAATATCAACTGTCTATATGGTAAAGCATAGTACACATCCATATATTTCATGTAATAGTTTATACAAGGCTGTTATCGCTATTGGTACGGTTATTAAACTTGCTATCATTACCTCAAGGCGCAATAACAATGTATGGGTAATATCCAAAAACACGTTAAACCGTATCGTCATCCTGGATAATATTGGATACTTGAGAGTTCCTGTTGATTTTAATACACACACATGGAACGAACATGGGTTTAACTTTGTCAAAATAATTGATATTAATTAATATCACACCATGTGCATTTCATAAAATATCTCCTTTCATGACTAGACTTATAGGCAACAATAATATTAAATGAAAATAAAATCTATTTCTCCACAAAAATATTTTCTAAATGGTAAATATTCAACAAAATTAATGTATACAACACACCTTTAACATAAAGTCTATGCTATAAAATTTATTGCACCTACCTTTTCCTTTTAAATTATCATATAGTAAATGCAGTTATCACTAAATTTTGTTTATAAAAATAACATACAATATGTATAAACAATTTATAAACATTTTAATAGTTATTTATGCAACAAGTGCAAAAAGTAAATGTTTATTGATGCGACGCGAAATCCAACGAGGCCGTCAGGCCGAGTGGGACAACACGTCCAGTGCAATAAACACTTTTTGTACGAGTTGCATACAATATGTTTTCTACGTTCATGTAAAAATCAAAAAATATTTGATTTAGGTGGCATTAATGTCATGACATGTCATGATCTTTATGTCAAAACACTGTAGCAAAATGATAGATGCGTGCAACAAAATTTTTTAAATAAATGAATTAAAAGAATAATAATAAATAATTAAATTAAAGAAACCGTTTTCGCATTAAATATAGTTCAATAAAGTTTTATTTTGCATGAATATAGAATTTTTTTAAAAAAACATCTACTTAGAAAAGTAAATTAATTAAGCTATTATCACACTAAAAATTGTTTAACTGAATTATGTATTAAAATAATTAGTTAATACATGAGCCACTTACCTTAAGAGCCTTACAAAGTGGTTCTCATCCATAAGATGAGAAGATCTTCTTAGACTATATTCTCATCCGTTATTTATATACAACGTTATTTATACACATTAACTGTTTTAACTTGAATGACTTAATTTAATATTTTATTTTTTAGAGATTTCATGATTGCTAATTTTTGTTTTAAAGGATGACATGAAAAATAATTTTTAAATATATTTTTATTTTAACTAATCTTAAAATAAAGCGAAACATCGACCTAGTGGGAAATCTCAATTTAATTTTTATCCTATTTATACCGACGAGGAAAGACTTGATTGTATATTATCTACTCTATGTGAAAGCTATCAGTATCTCAAAATATATCAATTATCATCACGTTAATTAGTATTTCCAACTGCAGAAGTTACTAATCACCAATATGTACTTCAATATTTCCCACAACTATATAATATGTTAGCTCCGATATGCTTTACGTTAGTGACAAGTAGTGAGCTCATGTAAAAGCGCCTTGTCTCCTGGGACAACTCACACGCTGTGAACATTTCGATTCAGCACCAAGTCTTGTAAGCGGTCTAAGCAGATAAGCTATATCAATTGAACCAAGTCGTACAAGATCCAATATCCTCAATAAAGTTTCAAAGTACACATTGTGTGAATCCCAGATGTAAGTCAGTACTTGTATCACGTTTCAAGAAAAATCCTTGAAATTGCATTTCAATGAAAACGTTACTCTAAACGAAGCTAAGTTATGTTATGTTAATTATTATTTGTATAGGATTTGAACAAAGTCAATTTAATTGGTGAGCGGATTATAGTGTTACGCAACATTTCTGGTACTATTGAGATCTTTTAAGAAATAAGTAACAACTAGTGACGTTGTAAGGCTGTAAGGTTGTATGGATGTCCATACATAAAAATATCTGTAGTAGATGGAGTTATGTAAACACTGACAGATCTTATTGTTACTGAATTAAAGCGATATGTTCATTGAAATGTTATAGAAATATCCACAATAAAACCTATAAAAGCAGTGAGTGACGTTGTAACGGCAGCTTATAAAAGAGTTTGGTAAGTCCACGAATCCATCAAGGGGGAAAAGCACGCAAATTTAATTCCAATACCCAAGTCTAAACAATACACAAAACTCTTTTAATTATATAATTTCTATTTAAATGCTGATAGTCCAGCCAAGGAGGCTTTTTAAATAATTATTTCTTCGATATCCAGTATGTCAGCCAAGCCAAGGAGGTTTTTTAAATAATTATTTCTTCGATATCAGTGTTTTAGAAATACAAATTCAGTGCACTTTAATATAGACATTGTGATTTAAAAGTGAGATACCTTGTCAAGTGTCAGTTAGTATTTACAGTAAAAAATGAGCCACATAATTTCAGCAGTCAACGAGGAGAAACAAGTTGCAGCTTCAAATTATCATCATCGTCGAGGGCGACTCCTTCGCAGCGCGGTGAAATCAGAATTCAAATTAGTGCTTCGTACGTAAGTGAAACCATATATAAACATATAAGGTCATAATACAAACAAATTTTGAACTTTTATGTAGCTTAACATATAAAATTATTATAACAAATTTCGAATAAACGTTATAAATTGATATTTTCAACCCATATTTCAAATAACTAAACCAATATAAAAGCTATCAGCTTTAAACTAAATTAAAATTTTATTATCATTCATAGAGATTAACATTTTAAATACAGACAAAATCGTTTCAAATCAAGTCTAATTGAATATCACCTCGAGGTATGATTTCCCATGCTCATTTAATTGTATATTATTCAACGAACGGTAATGTAAATGAGGTTTATTTTTTTAGCTCGAACCGTAGGCCAGTGCTGTAATTCAAGTGTGTAATTACAATTACCGCAAGTTGAATACTATACTTTATCTATCTAGGATTATAACAATAAATATTAAATTACAAGTACCTACACATTATTTACAAATCTCAACAAATACAATGATACAGAAAAAACAAGTACCTTTGTTGCCAGATATTTGTCATCAGGAGCTTCATTTATGAAATGATTAAGTTGGTCTGGTGTAAAAGTTTTTTTGCCTTTAGCTCAAATATACATCTTTTAAGTCTATGGATGCCACGTACGACTTCTTAAGGATAATATTTTTTTCTGATCTAAAATCTTTCAACTTAAAATGTGGGGGTGATATAAAGGTGATATTCAACTGTTTAAGATTGAGAACAAACCTTAAACTTTTGTCTGCTTTTGAAACCAAAAAATAAGATGAGATAAACAGCTGTCCTTTGGTAGGTCTACATTGTTGTATGGTGTTAATTGATACTAGTTGTTTTATAATGGCAATATTATATTCAGATGTTTCTGCAGGCAATAAGATTCTTGGTTTAGGAATTTTGCGTTGATATGGAGTACTATCAAAAGAAATATAATATCTACTTAGGGCATCTATTATGCAGGAATCTGAAGTAAGTTCCTACCACTTCTTAACAAAATTCCTAAGCCGTCCTGCGTACGAATGTTCTACCTTTAATAGCAACGTGTCCGATTTGCCTCAGCCTGCTTCTTGGATTTCCATTATTGACTTCTATTCTGATTCCCGTCGTGACTGACTTTTTGTGTGCGGTTGTACTCCTGAGACACCTTAAAGCGAGTCCGAGAGAATGAGCGCTCCTTGTTTAAATAAGTCCTTGAATATTTATTAGGAAGTCCTAGTTTAAGTGTGGCCTTAACTTCAAACTTGATTTTTTAATGTTAGCTGCGGTTTTACATTGTTCCGAAAAATCGCACTGAAGAGAAAACTGTCAACTGGGCAATTATTTGCTACCTGTTGCATGGAAGAATTATATATTTAGCAGAGTCAACCATTTACGGTAGAAATTTTCTCTTAACACTTTGCATATTATCCTCCAACATGTTATTCAAGGAGACACCAAGAGCGGCCAACCCTGTTCCTAATTTTGTCTGAATATGAGCCAAAACAGCGTACTCTGTTAATTCAGTCGACGATAGTAATAACTGAAGTTCGGGATACATTTTGGGTGCATTTAGCTCCGGCAATTGTCTAGGATCGTCCATTTCTTTTTAATTTCATACTTTGTCTCAGCAGTTAATCCATTTTTTTAAATAACTTGACCGCCGGAAGACTACCATATCTAAATATCCTGTCTGATTTGTTTCATAATGATTGCTTTCAGGCTTAGGAAATTCCTCAGAACTCGCACTACCCGTTTCATTCTCCACTAAAAGATAGAAAGGGGGACCTATTTTTATTTACCCTCTAAATCGATAAGACTTGTAGGGAGAAAAGGCCAATGAAAATATAAGGAAACGAATAAGTAACCCTATGTTTTCATCATACTTTCAATAGCGAATAAACTATTGCTATTATTTATTAAAAAAATGAATACATGATTAAATGTATGAATTTATCTTATGAATTTTCATCAACATGAAATAATTCCCCCACTATGCACTGGAATGTCAAAGGGTGGAGAGTAAGCCGAGCTGTTAATTAGTTCTCATCAGTACAGATTCTTATTAAAAATTATTCGTGTTCGAATGATGCGTCGGGGTACGATTAAGTGATCCGTATTTTTGTATTCTAACTTTTTAACTAATCCTTTCTCAATACACCAACATAAAAACTTTGCCAACTTCAGCCAACATAAGAACTAAGTTAACGTTCTTATTTAAAAAACGCAATGCTGTTATAAGGAACCTATTTTTAATTTGCCGAGTTGACTGTTTTTGTCCAAGTCATACCGATATCTAAATTGGTTTTAATTAATAATTAAACTATTTATTACTTGATGAACTGGAAGATACATCTTCCAGTAACTTTTCTAATTTAACCATTTCGCGTCGAATTTTAGAAAGACGAACACTTGCTTCTAGGTACACAAAAAACAATTACAATTTGTCAATGGAACTAGTTTACCCTTGCAACAAACAAATAAATCATAAATAATTCACAATTTAGTACGCTAACTTATCTTGGAACCCCCACTGAAAGTGTCATCATAGATAAATAAACGATATTAATATTTCTTACAAGACTAATAGTAGGGGATTTCTATAAAAATAACAGGTAAATATAAAGTTAATATAAACTATAAATCATTGGTCCATAAGGTAACTTGTGGAACGTGCACTAAAGTTTATATTGGTCAGACAGGTTTCACACATTCAAACATTCTATCAAATATTTCGAAAAGGTATTTATTAAAATAAAAAATATATTTAAACAATAAAGCAGATTCAACGTTTTCTCACTATTTTCTTGAAGCGAACCATTTAATGACTCATTTAATGAGTAATTTAAAGTTTTACACCAAGAAGATAAAGGGTTAAAAATGAAATTTCTAGGATGTTTATGAATTTATAAATAAAAAAACTTAGATTTATTGTTATATGATTCCTAGTAATTACTACTTCTCCACTTCTAAATTTGTTTTAGCTTTACTGGTATTTCCAATTATTCCACCTTTCTTTTTATATTCATACTACTTTCCCTATCTATACTAAATTAAATTTCCCAGTAATTCATTAATTATATTCTAATCCCATATTTCATAGAATATTACCCCCAAATGTCATTACCACCGATTATAAGGACCTGTAATGGAATTAATTAGCAATTTTATACACACCATCTGAGGAAGCTATTGCAATCGTGAAAAAATAAGAGAACACAAATATTATAAAAATCTTAGAACACTCAAGTATTTTTTATATAAATTGAAATATCTATCGATATGCAATATTCTGTATCTCCTTGATAGAAACGGCAAATATTCGAAGGTCGGGTCAAACAAAGTAAGTATACGTACCGATCTTAAATATTGCGAAACACACTTGTTTTTTTCTGGATACATTTCTACGGGAACTTTTTTATTGTGTATTTATCAAATTTATTTAGTACCTTCTATCACATTATATGGGATACCCCAATGCGTATTTTATATTTTATAGCCAGGGTTATCGTATTTATTTTCTATTTTCGTTTCTAGAGAGCTGGTAGCGTCCGGGGAGAGGACCTCCCGTATATTCTGGGGCTTCCCTTGATCGGAGGCGGGCCGTTTTTTCCCCACAACTACAGCCATAGCGACGCTGCCGTCTCCAAAACTCTCATCTACTACATCAGCAATTTCGTTAGGAAAGGGTGAGTTTATAAATTTATCTCTGAATAAACAAACACTCCGCGTTATCCTGATATGCGCGCATTTTTCATTAGAGTTAAATATGTTTTTATTGATGCGAATTTAATGTTCTTAATGTTCTCGTCATATATTCTGGTAAAACAAACTGCCTAATGCTTATGGAAAATGGAAGTATAACGGAAAAATTAAATAAAAATCCTTGGGCTAGCAATTTTCATAAGCAGCTGGTGTCGCCTCTCATAAAAAAAACACAATTCGCGCCGCAACAAACTTTTAAGGAACGTTTGATAAATTATCCGGGCCATCTTTTAAATTAAAACTGCTATTTCCTCCAAGAAGAGGGAAGTCAAGGTTGTATATTGAAAAGTATATATCATTTACACGGCTAAAATAGCTCTTGGAAGGCATACCTCGTTTTATCTCAGATTACGTGATGTTACGGCCAACCTGTCGTAGCCTCAGCCAAGGTAAAAAAAAGGTCTTAAATTTGATAAAGGCTACGACAGAATAACGATTTATAAGGATGGGCTGCCGTTTTATTACCTCTTATATCAAGCATATAATGAATTGATATGACAGGCTGAGTGGAAATAAATAACCTTATGTTTACAATTATTATGTTTCATAAAATATTTTTTTTGCATTTTGGCTGATAATGTACTATCTTTTTGAATACAAAATCGTTTATTAATTTGGCACTTTACAGTATGGAAGTGTCACTTTAAGTGTCATATCACTGTTAAAAAACACAGTTTAACAGAATATCATTTATTTCAGAATTTTTTATATTTTTAATTTGGAAAATTTTTATAACCTATTTTGCTTATTTAAAGTACGCCTCAGCGTACCCAACTTCTAAAAATGCGCGTTTTAAAGTTACCATGGTAACATCAACAACCCGAGAAACGTGATATCTAAATGTCAACTTTTAATTATTGATATGACAGGAGTATCTCAAACATTGTAACGTCAAATATTACTAAAAAATGTTTGAAAAGCTTTATTTTTTTAAATTAATGTGAAAAGTGCAGTTGGTATTGTTTGAAATATTAATATTTCGGTTTTTTAAATCAGAAGAAATTCTGTTCAAATTAATAGGACTGCTAATACCCTCAGAAGTCAATGAGGTTTGAAACATTTTTCTTGTTGCTAATACTCTTTTCAATGTAATCAGTCGCCACAGAGCTGCTGATTTCTATCCTACTTCTCGATGGATTTGATCTATTGTCATATCACAATTCGCCATAATGGTAGCAGACGTACATCGAAATGCATGGTCTGTATATTTCTCAGCATCGTCCAATTTAAGATAACGTGCAATTTGCAAGGGGCATGATCAAAATATATTAAAACCAACCGCTTGATTGCTGCACTTTCCCTTATCATACTGTAAAAAGACTCTTGTCTATACTTACATTTTGGGGTCGCGATGATAAATACTGCTTTACCAAATGCACATACCTAACTAATTCCTTCACTATCGGCAATAGGAACACGTCGAGTCTTCATTGTCTTAGATTGTCGGACAGTGAAATGCAATACGGTTCCTTCTTCCTTGTTGTCATGTAAGCGTAAATCGCACAACTCACATCTCCTACAAGAGCCAAAGATAAGACAAATGGCACTTTCAAAAATAAATACGTAATCTTTGGTGCATCTGTGAAATACTTACTGCCTTGACTTATTAGCTACGTCATTCTTGCTAATTGCATGCTCTCCATAAATGCATGCATTTTAGCAAATTATTTTATATTGACCCCTTTGTTAATCCTCAACATTCTTAGACAGCACAATTCGTTGATCTGTATCTATTACCTTTTGCTCTTCTTTCCATTTGATGAACTTGTCGTAGCATTTTTGAGCAGCGCCTTCCGATTTTTGCGGTATTAACCGATGATTACTTAAATAGTAAAGCAGAATTTACTATTTAAGTAATCAATATTAAATCTCATTTTGAAGCATTATTCAACCAATAACAACTGTGGAGACAACAATTAATCATATGTGACAGATTGCAAATTATTTTTGTTTTTACCCACTTTGTTTAACGACCCACGTCGTTTACGTTCGTTCGTTTATCATTTGTTTTAATTAAATTAAATTAAATTTGTTTTAATTAAATTGGTTTAGTTAAATCTCTCGTATTTTTCAAATCTAGAAGTCCCCCAACCATCAACTTTTCCTCACCTGTTTTCAGGCAAGTTTATAACTTGCCTGAAAAGTCCCTATAAGTCAGGCCCTATAAGTCAGACACTTTTATAACTAATGCAAATTTTTGACAAAAGAAAAGAAATACTAATAAATATTATACCATATTTGAACGATAAGTTTAAATGATTAACTGCAACCCTGAGGGCCCGGGTTTATCTATATCACTTTGGCCACTACTATCAGATCCGTCATCTGCTACTCCGTGGGTTTTATACAAGACTGAAATAAATAAACATTTGTCAGTTAAGCTTAAAATTAAGTTCTTGCGAGAAAAATATATAATTTGTTTCAAAGTTCCGTTTTTTAAGTAGATTGATTAATCCATTGTTGTAGGATGGAAGACCAAAAAAGGATGTTTAGTAACGACTAACCTAACATTTTTCCGTGTTTTCGGACTCTAGAAAAGCTGGACCTACAGATTTAGGTGATTTCTCCAAAATAATCTTAACAGCTTGATCGACCTTTTTAAACAACAGTTCGAGTTCCACTGCTTATGGATTTGAATGAAGAGGATTCAAATCCTCGACGATATCTTCAGGGCTGTTATCGCATGAAATTTTGCAAGCAATCGAGGCACATTATTGAACATTTTAACTGACTTTTCTTGCATCCACACACCCCACGGCAACATTGTTTACACTTGCAGGAGATAAGCTTTAGTAGTTTTGATGGAGAGGGAGGTTTAAAGGTAGCGATGGGAGATATTTCACAGCTAGTTTTTTCCCAGCCCCATTTATGTAGTTCCATGACATCTCCTTGACAAAGTTGGACTTGGTGGCACGGCCTGAATAAGTACTGCAGCAGCTTCGGTAGGGGGCAAAGAGGCTATGTTGTGATTACTATTGTATGCAGTCCTGATGAAACACTGATGTCTAAAACTGTTTAAAATTATGTTTTAATCTTTAACCATACAAATGAAGTATAAATTGATCCCTGCTTTTGCGATAGCTTGTGCCGCTGCATTTATTGTTTGAAATAGCTGAGCTAGGGAAAGGAAATTTTGGAGGAGGACTTTAATAAATTTAGTTTTACTGTGGCCAAAAATCGCAGACGTACAGTCACAGCCGCTGAAAGCGTGTAAAATAGTATATTTTTGGCCGCTGTGTTTTATTCAAGACGAGAAGGTGAGTATATCTGTTGTGGAACTTTGCCCTTGCCCGACTTCATGGAGTAAACACCGACGGGTTGAGAAAGTTAAGTTAATGGAATTAAAAAATATATATATTCACCGACACTTCGCGGGGGTTGCGAGGGGAATTCTTGGTGGGAAGATGAAAATTCGATTCAACGATCCGCAAAACATAAAACAAGCCTATGTCCAGAACTACCATGGATTTCTCAAGCTAAACTATGTATTTCCTGGACTATATTAATACCAGTATTTTTGATTTCAAAGTGTACCACTGAGTGATACTGTCCAGAATCACAATACATTTTTATTAACTTCCAAAATTCACAATTGTTTAAAATGATAAATCACTATCTCAAACTGAACACTTTTAATTACTACTTGTTACTTTGTCTTGTCTCTAAGATCGTTTAAACTAAACTAGTGTAATGATCGGCTGGTCCTTATATACTATTCCAAGATTCTGGAAACTTCGATTATTTAGTCCCTTTCTAGTTTTTTCTCGATTATTCCATCAAATTCTAGATGGAATATGCTGCAGCTATATTGATATGCTGGAGCTATTCTTGGGAGGTTGTATCTGTTTGGTTTTCAGTATATTGCGCACAATCGCTTCTGATGATTACGTAAAACTATATTAAAAGATAAATTATTGAAATTTGTAAAATTAATAGCACCAAATCCAATTAATTCTATTTATTCTTCCTGAAAACTATTATGATGCTCTATCTGCATTCCTGAATTAATGATCTTGAGGTACCACTAATTCTTGCTGATGAAATATACTTTCAACTTATTGGCGATGCTTTCGTCGATATGCCCTTCAGCCACGCTAGTTGAACGCCATCATCTATGCCTTAAGTGTTTAAATGTCAACTCCACTATCAGGGAAAAACTATCAAGGACATGAAATTGTTGATACCAACTGTTTGTATTGTCATCATCACTTACCGTGATTATAGTAAATAAAAATACTATTCTAATTTTGTTGCGCACTGTATTTATGATAAAATACATAACTTTATAGAGAATCTTTTCAAATTCTAAATCGCTTGTTCTCATATTATTGATAAACATCTGTTCCTGATAATATTTAATACCTTTTAATATTCTTAGGATCCAAGCATAAGCTGATATTCGCTAATAGCTGATGAAACTGTTCCTTTCGTAACCCGAAAATGTTAAGCAAGAATATGATCACGTTTTAATTAAACGTTACCCATTAATTAAACATGTGTACCTCCGAGCAATAATTAAAGACCTTGTGCCATGTGAATGGAAAGCTGCTACATATTACCTCCCTAATCAGATTACTATTTTGTAGCGAGTAAGCGGAGTAGTGAGGTGTCATGTTTAGATTTACTTCTTTTCCAAGCAGATTAACATCGCCTGTGCGGAGCAACAGAAGCAGGAACAATACCTCGAGATTGGTTATATATCTTGCCTTAAACAGGTTGCCATTTTGGCGCTTCGCCCCCGTTTTCGTTGGGTTGTCGAATGACTGCTGAAAACGCGTGAAAATCCGGGACAGCTACTCTATACAATGTATAATTTTCAAAGCTACACAAAGGACAGTACGAACTTACTTTGTATTATAGTTGTGTTAATGAATGGCGAGTTCCAACAAAGGGCAGGATTTTTCTTGTCAACATACCTCGCTAATATATGTTTGATACTGTTTTGCATTGCTGAAAATACGGGATAAACGAAATAGGCTATATATTCAAATTATTGGTTAAAAACTACTTTTGATAGCATTGCCATTAGCTACTATTACATACGCTTATTTTTATCTACAATTATATTCCTTGCTAGATCAATAATAATACATCAAATTTACTATTAAAAAATAAAATAAAATTCAAATTATATATTAATCAAAAATATGTTCAAACAATGTATAGTCTTCAATTACAGACGTCTTAGTTCCCTCTTTAAAACTGACTTCTTAGAAATACATTTAATTATTTTTGGCAATATATTAAATTTTTTTAGGACCTAAATACGATATAAATCTTAGCATATGTCTTTTTTACAATGGTGAATATCGGTAATAATATTTGCTATAGATCGAGTATTGTGGGAATGAAACATAAGGATCACAAGTATTAAGTAGTATCCGCAGCAAACAATGATATACATATAATTCTCTCTGATTATATTGATTAGCTCTTCCTAATACAATGTTGCAGTGAAATAAATTCTATCTTTTTCAAAATAATTTTTAGTATGCTATTTTGCACAACATTTAGTCCATGCATAGATATTTTATATATACCACCCCATACAGTTATACAATATCTTAAAATAACAGTATACTCAATGTGTTCAACCCATCGCAAACACTGATTCACATTAAGACTAAGGAGACTATAATCTAGCCAGTCAAAAAATAATTTGTTCTATTTCAGATTTGTGATATACTTCAGGCCAATCGTTATCAGTAAATAATATAGATCAATAGATCATCAATATAGATATCATCTGCATATAAGATTACTGAGGCAGTGATGTGGGATAATTTAGAGATATTATCTATATGAAGTAAAAATAAAATAGGACCCAATACCGTTCCTTGAGGTACGCCCATGGAAATCGGTAACGATTCACCTCATGTTTTTTAATTTTTATTATCTGATCTATCAGCCAAGTAATTTTTAAATATATCTAATACGACACCCCTAATTCCAACAGATTCCAAACTTTCAAATAAAATATCATTAGTAACAGTATCAAATGCATTGACCAGATCGAGAAAAACAGTTAATTTTTTTATGTTTATCTAAATTATCTGTAATGTTGCAAACAAGTTGATGCACAGTATCTTCAGTACACATTTGCACCCTAAAACCAAATTGACCACTCGATAAAATCTTATTTTCCTCTAGAAGAAAGAGTTCTCAAACACTATAGCCGAATTATTTATGAGAGTGATTGGTCGGTAATTAGTCACAAGTTTTCTCACGCCATACTTGAAAATTGGAATAGTCACAGTTTCCTTAAAAACTTTAGGAACAACAACAGTAGAAAAATCAAATTAATTATATACCTTAACGAAAGGGACCGCCTAGCCGCGAGACTTGATCGGTAAGATTTCGATCTTCGAAGTTAAGCAAGACGGGCGTTGGTGGCACTTAGATGAGCGACCTAGGCAGGCTTGGGGATCTGGGACCACGCGACCGCGCCAGATTTTGAGTGTTGCCAGGTCTCAGTTGGACTGCTCAGTTGGACTGCCACATCCAATAAATAGGATGGTTTGAAGAAAAGTACTCAATTAAAAAGGAGGGATACACAAAGGGCATAATGAGGCATAAGTGATGTAGTTGAAGTGAAACCACTACACTCCGACCCATATACATACATACATACATATCTTAACGGAACAATTAAATATATATGAAATTTTTAAAAAATATCTATGGTTATCTGGACCTGGAGACGTAATGTTTTTTAGACTAGAGATTATATAAACAATGTCATTGTTACTAATAGGTGGTAATAACAAAGACTATTTCATAAGGTTGTTTCTGATTGAAACATTATAAGGTTCATATCAATTTTACTCGCCATTTTTGTACCAAGATTTACAAAAAAGTGTTGTTATAATTAGCTTTATTGTAGTCATCTTGATTATAAATTTCTTCGCAATTTTCCTTTTTAAAAATATGAGTTAAGTAGTTTGTAGATTTAATTTCTTTATCTGGACCATTTTTTCTGAACCATATCTGGCCTGGATGTATTTCCAATATTGAACCAATACAATATTGCAAATACTTCCAGCTTATTCGATAATAATAAATCTTCAGTACAGAAATTCAATGATGGGTTCTCATTTAATAGCTCAACCACCTGTTTTACCAGGTTTTTATTTGGGTTGTTCTCTCTTTCTTCAGGAAAGCCCCAAAATACATACGTTATTTAATTTATTCTGTTAATACTTCCAGCTTATACGAAGATAATAAATCTTCAGTACAGAAATTCAATGATGGGTTCTCATTTAATATCTCAACCACCCTGTTTTACCAGGTTTTTATTTGGGTTGTTCTCTCTTTCTTCAGGAAATCCCGAAATGCATACGTTATTTAATTTATTCTGTTAGTCCAAATCATCAATTTTTTGCTCGAGTCTATTCAGCTTAATGATTTGTTCATCAAAGCTAAGATACATAGTCACAGAATTTTTTCATAGCTTTTATGCACATATTTAGCCACAAAATCAAAGAAATTGATGGACTAATTTAAAAACACGTCTATTCAGTGGATAGACGTGTTTTTAAATTCTCATAGTGAATAGTATTCACTCTGAGACATAGACTTGACCTGACTTGACATGACATATTATGTTAATAATGAAAATATTAAAATAAATTATAAAAGAATATACGAATAGAAATAATGGAATAGAGTAGAAATAGTAAAAGAATAACGTGGAAACAAGAATATTCAAATAAGATTAATAGAAAATTATGAATACAGAGTGTAGACATAGCTGATGGTTTTAATATTTTGTTTGTTCCGTTCGACATTTAGCTGAAAAAAATGTATTTGAAAGCAGTAAATACATACATAAAATACAGTAAATGTTGGTCAAGAACATACTGATAGCTCGATATTTTTATTTTCAATCCAAGAATCGGAAATTTTAATGAGATAAATAACTTAAAGAAAACGTAGGGGGCGGTGAGTCTCACTCCACTGAAGTCCATTTCATACATCTATTAAAGCCTTAATTGCATCTAGAGGCTGGTGCAAATACCTTATTAAAAAATATTCACAGGCAAGGACCAGCAGAAAAATATAATAAGAATTAATTATTTAACAAATAAATAAATAAATATAGATATACATGAAATAAATAAATCTTATGTGTAATATAATGAGTTTTAGAATTTGGTGATCCATTAAAGCAAATCAGTGTAATATGTAAATATTCCCTAGGCAATTCCTTGCCATGGTGTAGAACCTTTAATCTATGGTAACACTAGCAAAATAATCACAGAATGCATTATGAGTATTATATATAACGGCCTATTTACCAAGCAATATTGCAGTTATTAAAGCTGTTAAAGTTATTGACTTGTTTGCGGATTTGTTGGCTGTAAAAGACTAAATTGTTTTTCCGTTATTATTTATATATTCCTCCGTTTTATGGATGTATTGCTTGTAATTTGCTTTTATAGCTACCTCGATTTCTTCTCTCAAACTAGAAAATATCTATAATCAATACGGTTTTTATATTTTTTCCTTCCCATATATTTTCTTATACCTGTCGTTAACTAACGGTATAGCCTGAACAGAAAATCAAATTGGACAACTATTTATTTATATTCATTGAGCATACTCGAATGAATATATTGTTCTTTATTTATTATTGTTATAAACTCGCTAATTCGTTGGCATTTGAGTTAACTATAATTATTTTCTAGGTTAGTAATATAAATATTAATCAAGTCGTAATTAGCTTGCTGAAATTTTCCGATTTCTTCGGCGGCAAATATATTTATTTCAATAGGGATTTATGGTGAATGTTCTCCCGAACAAAGGCAGACACGAACTTATGTATTCCTCAAGTTCACTGAATTTGTAAGTAAACTATAATCTCCTAGGTATATAGTAACACAGTAATCATTTGACCGAAACTGTCTAATTTGAAGTAAAAGTAGTAGTAGGGCAATCAACGAAGCCCAAATAAAAAAAAATCGAAATGTTTGAAATTTGTGGACATCCTAAGGGTTAGTATCCGACAGAATTCACACCAGCAGAGGTAAGTCCATCGTTCCAAATAATACAAAAGGTATCGATGTTCTGGGAGATAAGACACATGCCAAAGTAGAGACAAAGTAGAGACAAAGTACATCCTAAAGTAAGAAATATCAAGTGAAGACTTGAATTAAGAAAGAAGTGGTGACGTGAAGTGACGAAAGAAAGAAGAAGCGTATGCGTTGATTATAAAAAATCACAAAAACACATAAACAGTAACTTCCCAAGAGTCCCAAACATGGAAAGTAAGACAGTACTTGATTTAAACAGAGATTTAAACTCGAATATGTACCGGCTAAAAGATGCTAATCAAAAAAGAAAATAGCGCCTTTCAATCTCCGAAATCATTTGTTTCGCCTCGCACTAGTCACGAGTCACAGAACAATAGAAAACAAAGATCAAAGAACAAAAGTAGTACAAGTGGTTCGTAACTAATACCCGTCAAGAACAGTCATTAACGGTTTATGATAAAATGAAAATGCCGCAACGAGACATTTAATAAATAATTCAGACCTAGTCCTAATCATGAATGATAGAGGGCGATAGAGAGCCTAGTCGCTTTTCGTAATATACCTATCAGAGAATGTACATACCTACAACATGATCCCAAATATTTAAATTATGTCAACTAACGAAAAGTGAACGTAACAAATCTTCTAATGATAACAAAAATATGTTATACGTTTTTATGGGAAATTTAATGCTTTTGATTTTTGTAAGAATTTTTTTTGATTAACTTAATCTTAAGATATTTGCAAAAAAATATAAAAATTTTAATATTGATTAACAATCTCCCTCTAATTGATAAACATTGGATCTAACTGTAACATTTTGTTATAAAAGTTGATTGTACTGTTTTACTAAAGTTTTACAGTTCAATTTCATTATCTTGTTCATATAAATCCTTGAAATTAGAATTAAAAGAAACAGTAATTTACAGTTTAAGTTAATTTATTTCAAAGAGTGCAAAGAAAATCTGTATTAAGCGAAAACAAAAAGATAAGTAATCAAGTCAAAGATGTTTTCGCAAGAGCTTCACAAGAACTGGGATTTAATTTCCTTCTTGTTTGTGTCGGTCTGACTAATTATAAATAAAGATTAATTGCTCCGAATGGGTATTAATGAATTAAAGCGGGATAATGTACCGCACAGCGATTGTAAGTAAGGCTTTTGTCGTTTGTCATACCCGCGGTTATTTGAGAACGTCCAAGTAGATGATTATAAGTTTAATTAGAGATATTTCCTCTGCCTCGCTGTTATGGACGTCTGATAAACCGTAGTTAACCCTGTAATTACATTAGACGGAATTTCGATAAGAAGGCCATTTCTCGGCTTGGAGATCAAATGGACGGAGTACTAAGACGCCCTAATATCCAGAACATAACCCACAACTACCGCCAGAAACCCTATTTATGTTTTATATTTTGGTATATTCCGCTGCTATGCGTTAGCGGCGACATCCGTTTAGGCAAAAAAAGCAAAATAGATGAGATATTTTTTTCAGTCATGATTTTGTACTTCATATAGGTATAGTAAGCGCCATCTAGTCCCCTTGGCGAAACGTATAATATACCTAGCTGTTGTTTCTTAAAGAGAAAAGGATAGTTGCGGCGGCTAAGTGAAATGTCTTGACCGTGATAGATAAATTACAAAAGTTGGTCACTTAATTTCACGCTCACATAGCCATAAACTTACAAAAAGAACTCAGCTGGAGTTAGATTAAATGAACGACGCGACCAATTCATTTGTCTTCTACGCCTCATCCATTGCCATTTATAGCTTCAAACATGTTTTGTGCTGATGCATTTTATTAAAGAGCAGCAGGGAGTCAGTAACTCTGAGAAACATTGGCATCCCTGGAAAATAGGAATAATATAAAACATAAAACAAGTGAAAAATTATAAAATGTATAACATTCTGTAGGATACTTCTCGCTGAGTCGGTTGTTGGTATTTTTTTCTCCTTATGAACATTTACCAAATATTGCGTTGTTTGAACATTTCGTTCTTGAGATGAGCGCGTTCACAAAAAATGCCTCATCCGTTCACCAATTTAAAATACGAGACGCCAATGGTTCCCAAGACACCGATTTTGAATCGATTCGAACCATAAATTGGAAAAATGCCCGCCTTCATGTCAACGTTTGCCGTACGGCATCTATGAACCGCATCCGGAGATGATTAAAACTGTCTTTTAACCTGTCCATTTAATCGTCTGCGGAAAATGCCAACTTGATTAGCAAAACGCGCGGCGAGCGAATTAAGTATTTTGATGTTCGTGTAAACTCGTCGTCGTTGTGATCGTCGTCCGTGCTAATGATTACGTTATGTTTCGTGTATTTATTAATATGATATTTAGCGGAGTAAAAACTGGCTAGAAATATTGAGGTTTTTTTTGAAGTGAATACTTCTTTAGCCGCATGAGAATGATTTTGCAAGGTCGCTTCACGACACATTTTATAACATTTTCGTCTCACAAGTGAGATAAAGCATATGAGAGATATGAGGGAGAGAAAGAGAAACAGAGATATCGAATGCAGCTTTGATTTGGGCAACGATCCCCCACAAGTGTTCTAAAGCGGAAATAAATTTTGATATAATTTTTAAACGATCGTGACAGAATCAGAATTAACCAGAATACAATATTACTTATGCATATCCTACTGGATATTTCTGGATTGGGCTTTCGAATCTGATCCAAATGAATGATGATTTTGATGTAGATCTCTGATGAGGATGCGTCCTTGACACTACTTCACTTTCTTGGTAAGAAACTCGGTTTAGATATGAATAACGACCGAAACACTGTCACTACTAAATCAGGAACAACGATTGCTGCTATATTCTCGAGAAATCTACACATTTAGAATCACGAACATATGTGTCACACTTCAGTTACCATAAAGACAATATGTACAATACCTCTCTCTCTCTCCTCTCTCTCCCCTCTCTCTCCCCTCTCTCTCCCCTCTCTCTCCCCTCTCTCTCTATCTCCCCTCTCTCTATCTCTCTCTCACTCTCTCAACGAATCGGTAAAGAAGTATTCATTTCTATCACGTGTACTGTGCTGCACGCGTATTTTTTTTGAGATATAACCAGATCAGACCTACACCATATCATTGGGAATACTACTGGGTATCTGAAATTTAGTTTTACGGCATCGCCAGTGTATCCCGGTTTCTGTATACTGAAAAAACCTCGAAATCGCGGTAATTTAAAAACTCAACTATATCACGCATAACACTATTTAAAAAACCACTCCCATATATCGAAGCATTTTGTACCTTCGCCGAGACGGTGCAGTAGAGAAAAATTTTATTGATGATACTTGTTCAATTCAGAAAATCAATCGACTTTTACTGCATGACATTTTCAGAAGTCGTGCAACTTTTTTGCTTGTAAAGATTTTCACATACCTACAGTATACGCAGAAAATATAGCAGAAATATTAAGAATGTTTGAAAAAAAATGCAACCATTTATTTCTAACAGATTTCGAGATATCGATTTTTGAATAATTTTTCTTTTCACAATTTAGTACTCTTCGGATTCCGAATCAGACATTTCATTTGCGAAATGAAATTTGTTGCTGCACGATTTACATCTGCACTGGCTGCAACATTTCTCACCTTATGTTACAAACACAGGTTTTTTGCGTTTTTATTTTTGTACTATAGGAGAATATATTTTTTCTACAATCGCCTCAATAGTAGGCTTTTGCGCTTTCAATTCTCAACGCAAAGTACGCCATTTCCGATGATGACATAATTGTCATCAATTGCCGCTTTAAAGCGGCAACAGTGTCAATTGCCGCTCGCTTCTATATTATAAAGTCCTTAGCAGGCGCTTGTCAGTCAAAAATGACACATGAGAAATCTAGCTAACAGAAAAACTTATAAAAATCGGTTCATATAGAAACATATGTCAAATACGTACAAGAACACACTATATTAAGCGATTGTAGAAAAAATGTTGTATGTATTACGAGCACAAACTGCCATTGCCGCTTTTGAAAGAATACCGTAAATTTCTCGCAAGCGGCAATGCAGTACTTTGCGCTCTTAACACACAAATAACTATTGTACTATGTGCGATTGCTTCCTTCTTAGGAAGATAAGGAATTTTGTGCAGCTCTGACAACACATATATATTTCTATTTAGCGTTTCGAAAGCTGTTTTCTTTTCAATTTTATAGAAGGCACTGGTGGTATCACATCCAGTGAGGACATCCAGTGTTGTTATGAGATTCCTGGAAACCTGTCGGCCCAATTTTTTGACAAAGTCATGGATTGCTATATACCGCTTAATATGAATGTGCTGAAGTCGTTTTTAGGTGTAAAGTTGTACAGTAGTATAGTGTAGGAGGAGCAGGAACACATATCTGATAAGGATTGACTCAGAGAGTGGTTGATCGGCTATTACGTGTAGGATTATACGGGCGTTTGCTTCTTCCTGGGCACTCTTCAATGTTTTGGGGACCTACATTTTTAATAATGAGAAATACATCTTCTCTTGAATTTTTAAATCCTCCTGCTAAAAACTTCTCGCCATCTTTAGGAAATGCTTATCCATTCTTCACCAAATAGATCGCAAAAAAATAAGCAATGATGCTTTAATCGATGAAGACCTCAGAAACTCTTCTAGCTTGGGTACTTACTTTCTGGAGCAAGAAAAATCAATTCTAGAGCAATCTAAAAGTTGACTAACTTTTGAGTCTCTACGTCTACACCTTTCACCTTTTTTTAATTTACAAATCTGTATATGAGTCAAATACTACTGTGATATTTTTGGAGTCATATAT
The DNA here is from genome assembly GCA_964058915.1 of Tetropium fuscum. Taxonomy (NCBI): domain Eukaryota; kingdom Metazoa; phylum Arthropoda; class Insecta; order Coleoptera; family Cerambycidae; genus Tetropium; species Tetropium fuscum. The sequence continues at coordinate 170,225 of CAXKVY010001249.1, read as the reverse complement.
ACTTCCGCCCATCAATTTTCTTTGTATAATCTTGTCCCAAAATTATCGAAAATCGTGAAGAAAGATAGCGATAACTGACGAATTGATACCTTTCCGTCAATAATGTCGGAAGCAATGTTTAAAAATCGAAGAAGTTACATATGAAATTGCCTATGGCTTTTTTGTGAGAGCTGCTTTTGCTGTTTTTCGCATGGAACCGTCTTTATAGAACATATAAGCTGGGTCGCCCGGGTCGTGAGTAATTGACATTATTTTGCATGTCAACGCTCCGAAACTAAAACTTTGGGGACGGATATATCAAAAACTATAAAATCTAACTAAATGCGCTTTTCACTTAAAACTTCAATTGGATATTCTGCTATATGTTCGTAGACTGCATGGTAGAATTTCTTCAAAAAAAATATTTACGATTACAATAAACCGTGACAAGAATATTTTTTCATTTCACTAACGAAAAAAACCATCAACTGAATTTTTTCTATTTCAATATCTGCGTTCACTGCAAAACAAAAACTGCACTTCGAGATAAGATAAAGCGTGTTATATGTCAAAAAGTTTAGTATTCAAATTACCGCGATTCTTGATGTTTTCTCAATATAAAAAATTCTGGACACCTACTCTAGCGATGTCGTAGAACTCTACATATCTAATGACAATATGCTAAAGATTAAATCTGGTTATACGTGAAAAAAAGCTGAAAAATTCGACCGTGATTTTTCTCCACTAATTACTCAGATAACTGGCAATCCTTAGTAATTCAATTAGCTAACTAATATTACTTGAAATATTCAGATATTCATTCGGATATTCGGATATTCAGCAGTATACACGTAATTACCGAGCTGTCAGAGGCACATAAAACGTGCATCATATGGTGATTTCTTTTAAACTGGTGACATATTAGTATTAAAAGGTTGTTATAAGTATGGGATCCTATTAGATATTACAGCAACTTACAATAGCCCTATATCGATCGTAAATTATAATACGTAAATTCGTTCTATTAACCAGTATGTATTACAGTCTGACGTACGAAGTTCACTGATAACGACATGCCTAGGTGAAACCGATGCGCCACCGTTACAACCCTGGAGCGCTTCCTGCTCCATTACGTATTCTACCTGCTTACATGAGCGGACAAGTCGCGTGCTCATGGAGGCTAAAAGGGTCCATATAAAGCGAACGTTTTATCTATGCTTTATCTACACCAACCCTAATTGTATGGGGTATCTGAAAAAACAAATTAAACTATCTGCTATTTAATCTGGAACTAGGACCTGAATCATATATAGCTTGCACAAAGCGAAAGCAGTAGTACAAATGGTTTAACGAGATCGTGACAACGATGCTCCCATTGGTATTATATCAACAAATAAGGTTTTGCGTATAACGTACCTTGCAAACATGTACCATTTCTTTATTCATTTATTTAACATTCGCATCAATGTGCTTATGCTATACCCGAATGTAGTTGAAAGAATTCAAATTTTATATAATTAGTTTTAGTAATAAGCATAGGTCATTTGATGGCTTAATATAATGGAAAGCTTATAAGTAATTGTAAATTGCATGTTTATTCTTATAAAACACGTCAATAATAATGTCCTATTACTCACGATAATGATTGTAATTCATTAATGAAGACTGGCATATTTCTAGATAACCTAAAAATAATTATTGCGCACTGACTAGAATCACCAGTTTTTCTAAAATATTAGAATGTTTCCTGGATAAACTTCTCTCAAACATTCAGCATGGTTTTCGCAATGGAAGGTCCACTATTATAATGGTAATCCATTCATTCTATGACACTATTTCCAAATAGATGAAAGGTCCACATATTTGACGTCTTAAGAAAACACCTCAATAAAACGAAAGGGTGTACCTAAATTTAACTGAAAAAATTTAGGACATGGCTATAGTTGTTATAAAGGCATAGATCTTATGAAACAGATTCAAACACTAAGAGCAGAATAACAAAAAAAATATTTCAAAGTAATGACAATTATCTTATCTTAATAATATTGCTAATTGAAACCACAGATATCCGGAATTGGACCACTTCTACTGTTTATCATTTAGGGATAGAAGATTCGTTGAAATGATAATTACATTCTATGAAAAACTGACAATATGACTATTAGATGAATTTAGTAATGTAATAGAACAAAAGATTAGATAGATATTTAAAACAAAGCAATCAAGTGGCAGTCAGTCTCGAAATTTAGGCAGTGATAATAAGCAGTATTGAAGCCACTAGTGCTAAAGTGTGCTCATTATTTATACAACATATATCAAATCCGCTCTTCTCTTGGATCTGATTGTGAAAATGGAGGTATTTATATGATATACAGACTGTCTTCGTCTTCTGATTCACTTGAAGAATCTTGTGACAACATTGACACAACATTGGAAACTATTCTTTAGAATGCTCGAAGAAGAAAACACTTCTAACGTTGCTTCCCTTCAAGGTCTTTTTTGTAAGGACCAGCATTCCTTTCAATGCGATAGAGTTCTCATGGCTGATGCAAAGACAGCGGCTTTGCTTAAACTGCCGAAGACGAAGATATCGGGTGTGAGGCACTATCACGTTTAAAGGAATTCTGGTAGAGTTATTATTGTAGTACACAGAAAAAATTGCATCATGCGAAGACAAATATATCGTGTAGTTGAGCTATGTTTAATTGACCTAAGTACCTATTCAATTAAATCAATCACGAATGACTTGAATTAACGAAATTTGCATATTTGATATCCATCTATCACATGTTTGAACAATGCTGTATGAATCAAAAATTCGAGTTACTTAAATGAAATAATTATTATTAATCAATTTATGATAAGTTGGCCTAAAAGCGTCGATGATTAGCTGAATTGTAGAAATTTGTACAGTCTTTAGAGTTTAAAGAACTATTTAAAATATTTGGCCCAATCGTTTTCAAGGCTAATCCAATAATAAATATATTTGTTACAAGCTTCCCCGTACTTGGCGTACGATTTTTATATACCTACTAGGTACCTGCGACGCGTGCGCCGGCCAGAGCGTTTAGTTTTCGTCTGTTCAACGTTCATCACATGCGTCCATGAGGGTCCCTCCATAATAATTAATTATTAGTTGTCCCTTTTAAATAATAGTGATTATTATTATTAAGGAAGTACGGAGTAAAATTGTGAAAACTGTGACTTCAAGCTGAATAATGGATGAATTCCTTAGTGCAAATAAACTGGTGCATTTAAAAGCAATATTCGAAGGTAAGTGCATACACACACACACCTCTTTTTTAAGCCTAAATAAACATCAAGATAAATGGCAGGCGACACTCGGCTGGCCCCATTAAAATCATTTATACAAAAAACTTGTTTTAAGTAAAATTCATGTAGATATAGATAAAAAGTATAGAAGCAAGAAGCATTAAGACGCCATGTTTCATCAAAAATAGCCTATTGTAGTTTCCATTGTACCTATACAATACGAGAAAGGGTTGGGTTTAGTCAATCTTCTATATTTTTGTCTCAAATACATATTTATTAGAAGAAGTGTGAAGAAGTGTTATACATATGTATGGAAGAAGTTTGGTATTTTTCATTGAAATCTATACTCGTTTACATTAACTTTTTAAAGAATTAATTGAAATTTACTTAATACAATGCCAGAAAGGGTTGGGTCCAGTGAATCTTCTATGTTTTTGTCTCAAATACATATGTATTAGGAAGAACTCTGGCATCCTTCAATGAAATCTATACCCGTTCCCATTAACTTTCTAAAGAATTGATTGGAATTTACTTATAAAGTCATGTTTGGTCTGGCGGTTGTTTTAAGATTAATTTTACTAGTCAGTACACCACTAATAGGGCATTTCAGAAACCTGGCACTTCAAAGTCAAATTCAGCTGTAGGTATTGTAAACTATGTAGGTATTGTGTTTATGCAGGATGTCCCGAAACTAGACGTCAATATTTTAAGCACGTTATTCTATATACGCCCTAAAACAGAGATAAAAGTTTACATAAACTAGGGTCCGCAACTTCTTAGTTTTTCAGATACAGGGTGTTAAATGTGAAGACCTGTATCACCCTGTATCTGAAAAACATAGAAGTTGCGGACCCTAGTTTAAATAAACTTTTATCTTTATTTTAAGGTGTATAGAATATACGTGGTTAAAAATATTGACGTCTAATTTCAGGACACCCTGTATAGCAAGAACAGATCAGAATCAATAGCTTGCTATTCACAAAACACAAATGGTGGGTTAATGATGGGTTAACAAAACGCAAAGGATGTCCTATTACATCTAACTAAAAGACCCAGTTTTTTCTCAAGGAACATTTTTTTTAGAACAGAAAATTGACGATTTGGAAATCGTAGAGCTTCTAACAGACGACCAGATAGAGGTAGAGGTTGGTTAACGGCAACATTGGGGACAAGGTTCGTCTGAGAAGAAATTATGAAGAAATTACGAAGAAATAAGAAATTACGAAGAAATAAGAAATTAGAAGAAATCAATTAGAACGGCTAGTTATTCCAGAACGTATACGAATTTTTCCTAACCCTGTATAAGTACCTAAGAATTTTGCTTTCATTTTAGTGAACGTTAACATTTTGTACCTACTTGTTTCTAAGGACTTACACAGCTATTAGGTAATGTATGTATGTATATATATTTGATATATATAACAGCAAAATATATTTTTATACTTTAATATATACATGTTGGATTTCATTTTTTTTAAACAATCCATGCATGCCTTAACATTTTACTTATATTTCCCAGAAAATTTAAAGACGTTATTATTTAATGTATTCCACATGAAATGTCAAGATGCGAAATAGTTTTTAACACCTTTATAACTTGGTAGGTATATTTTTCTCGATCTTTTTATAGAAAAGTAAATAGATAAAAAAATTATTGTCATATTTAAACCAGTAGCCATAGCATATATAAACCAAATATACCCTAAATAAAAAGTAAATCACGAAGTGGTGTTAGAAAACTTTTATGTGATTAGGTTAATACATCAAACGTTTTATTCACATATTTCTATATTTAGCACAAATTATCGATATATTTGAATCAAACCGTCAAATATTTAAATGAATTATGCCACAAAAATATTAGAAATATTCAAGTTATTTACTGAAACATTTCTATGGTTGGTTTGACAATGTGCGGTGGTTGCCTGAAATGTCTTTCTATTTAGCGAAGGACATCACAAGTTTCAGTTGTTGCTACAGACACTAGAGTGAAGCTTATAAATAATTGAGATAATTATTTTTGTATTTGCTAATGATTATTTTGTGTAGTTGACTCAATTCTGTAAATGATTGGCTAATATCAAACATATATTTACTTGCTTCATATATATTTATATTTAATACAATCATTTCTTTTTTGTGTGTAGAATTGGAAGTAGTTGCGAAAGATATTTGTTTCAAAACTGGTAGGTGAGATATTTCAAAGACGCGTTTCTTTTTTTCTTTCTTTGTGGCGATGTGGAGCATTCGGTCTCTAATATTTATCCCATCAGAGTGTATGTAAATGTCACATGTCAAAGTGTCTAATAAATGATACTTCTTTTCATTAAGTCTTCGTTTCTACGTCGCCTTTGGACCATTGTACCGCCTTGTTATATCATTTCAACCTATTGAGTACCGAATTGGTGATCCATGTTGGTACCCAATTAGAGCCACTTTCATATTTTCCGTCGGCCCTAAAATAGAAGCTGCTATTGTTTTAAAAGTGTATATTTTAAACCGAAAAAAAGTCCGCTTGAACGGTATTATAAAATATATAATTTTAACTATATAAATTTATAAAAGCAAGTCAAATAAGGCTGGCTGATCGTGTCGAAAGCATTGAAGTTGTACGAAATTCCCCTTAAAATTCTGCCGGAGGCGCCAGGATAATATTGACAGCATTAATTAGCAAAATATTTCTAAATAAACTCTCAGCCAGTTGTTCGGAATTCGTTTATTTTAGTTGATATTTTTGACAAATTTTTATGCTAAGCGGTCAAGGGTAATATTAGCTACCGAGCCTATCCCTGTGCTACTCTGAGTTCGGTACTTGTAATTTTCGGATTCCTGTTTTTTTCCGCAATGAATTTTCAACTGGCAAACGAATTTTTGGAGACCATTACAATAAATAGTCACGATGCTATTTATCCTTAATACACACCTCACACCTTAATAATTATATAAAAATAACCGGCAACGGAACAGTTGACAAGATAGATGGCTATATATTATAGGGAATATGTCTAACGTTTCTTTTAAACAGTTGATATTCATTGACATTATTTTCAACGCATCGATGTTGAGAATAATTATCTCGTAAAAGTAGTTAATAATACAATAAGGAAGGTTGCATATAATTTATATAACGATCAAAAGAAAACTTCAGGTGCAAAAAAATAATCGTAGAGAGTTATTAATTAATGACTTATATATAACACCCAAATATATAAAATGTTGTAAGAGTTCTCACACCTAACAGCTTTATAACTTTCACTGCGAACTTATTAAGACTTGAACCCAATTAATATAAGAGCGCTGACATTTTCTAATTCAACCACTTAAAGTTCATATTATGAAGAGTACCCAGCACTTAACTAACTAGATACCTTAGTTTGAATTAAAGTTTGAAAGTAAAGGTATTAAAAATACATGAATTTCTTATAATTATGGCAATGCGATATTAGAGAAATTATGTACAGCAAAATTATATGAATTTTATGAAAAATTATAAATAATATGTAGGTTCGTTTAAGTATGGCTAAAATTAGATAAATAAATAAAATACGAAATTCGTATGAGCTTATTTTTCATATAACCATTCCCAATATATGACACAAAGTCCGAATAAATCAGCTGTGAAGGGGGTGATAAAATATGCTTTCCTGTACTTGTAGTATTGAAACACGTTCTCCGTTCAGTAACAAGCTTTATTTTATAGATCATAAAAGTAACGGTCCAACAGTAACAGTAGGTCCGAACTAACAATCGTTTATATTGTGACATCATTTTCTTCAGATTTTATAAGGAGTTTTATGTAATGTAGATATTATTATCATTAACAGATGTACGAAACATTACCCGTTTAATAATAATAACAATATTATTATAATAGTATCAAAATATGGTGCATGTAGAAATTTATGCTACTATATAACTTTTCCACAATAAAATACACATTTATTTTGTAATTGTGTGTCATTAAGTTTTATTGTAGTAATAAAAAATACATTAATTGGCATAGAAAAATTAAAACAACGGAAAATATATATAATAATTTCTGTATTATCTTATTTTAAAGCTCCATTTTCAAGACGATTTTATTTAAATGTGCAGAATTGTCACCACTAGGAGAATGGCCTAGTTGAATATGTATCACTGTTGACGCAGAAATAAAGTCAAATTTGGATGAAACATAAAATAGCCCAGGAAGTTTAGCATTTCGCATCGGAAAAAATCCGTGAAAAGCCTCAAAGATTCCGGTGTATGCATAACTTTTGAGAGCGGAAAAACGACCCAAAAAAGTACATTTTTTCGTTTTTTGCCAAGATCTGAAGTAAAATTCTCTACAAAAAGGTGATACAAAGTTTATCAATAAAACTAATAGGTTTTACGTAATCGGGCACTTAAACATAAAATAATGAAAAAAAAAATGAGAATATTTTAGTGCATGTAATAACCAACATTTTCTGTGCGTTATCTTCTATTTCTATAGGAATTGGAGTATGAGATATGGTATATTTCTGTGAACAAAATTTATTATTAATTTTTTGCTAATGTAACTCAGCTTTAACTTATGTTCTGACATTTTCTTCCTACCCTTTCATTTATTCTTCATTTTACCACTGAACTCTTTTACACTGAGGTAAAAAATACAAAGATTCAGAATCATCAATAGAGGTTATTTCTGGATCATCGATGTCAATTATATTTTCGAGATTCTGGTATATATTGCCTGAATGCTGTCCCAATCGAAGATTATGGTCTTCGATTGGGATAGCATTCAGACAATATATCCCATAACAGTTCCCATAAACTGCTGAACAATTCGAACAATTACAAAAAATCATATTAAAAAAGCAATCGGGGACAGGAGGTTGCAGTTTTTTATTGGCCTCAATAAGCCCTTATTATTTACATTTTTTATATCTTTGACAAGCCTTAATCTGATTTTATGGTAAAATAAAACCAATAATCCAATAAATTAACAATAATGGAATGGAAGGGATGTGGAAGTGAGTATGGAAAATTATATAATATTTATAGACTTGCTCAGGATGCGACTCTTTCAAACTATCCATCATTCATAGAGTCTTCTGACGAAGACTACAGAAACAGACAGACTGTATGCAGACTGTATACAGAGTAAACAGAAGTATAAAACAACTAAGTAGGAGGGTACCTTTTCATTATAATAAAGGTAGCATACTCAAAAGTTAACGATTGCGTAATTATAAGGTATAACAAACTTTAAGCAAATAGTAAGTACTTACCAAGAATAATTTCTTTAAACATCGAGTTCAACATATTATTAAAAAAAAAATTATTAAAAAATATTATAAAAAAATAAAAATTGCAGTCGATAAATAAGTTTGCGTAAATGGATTTACTACGGAAATTTACTACGAATAAATTATCTTTCACAATTTTTGCAATCCAGTTTAATTGAAGAAGTAATAAGCGAAAATAAAAGAACAATATTAGTTGCTATTTACTATTTGTATATGACAATTGAAGCACGCGCTCATCGGACAAAACTATTTATCCGAATAATCGGATCATATTCGCTGTTTGCAGAAACTTCCTTATTCATTACTTTTACAAGCTATAACTACGGGACTAATATCCTCATGAGTAACAACGCCTCACAAATCGCTACTGTTTGAAAGACTATAAAAGTAAACATTTCATTGACCATTTTATGATCTACAGAACCCATAGCGTTCTTATGTAAATAACGTCATAAATGCGCAATATACAGCGCGTTTTAATAATGAATTTAAGACACAGCATGTAACGATAAATTTCAGCGTTATATATACCGCTGCATCGCAATTTTGTAGTATTATATTTCACACTATTTATCATCTTGTAGGGATGTTAAATGCACAATGAAAACCAAGATTAAATTGAAAACGTGCTGCAAGTTAGTAAGGAACGTGTAAACAGTTACATGTAAATTGTGGAACTGCAAAGCCTGTACTTTACATTGTGACTCTATTAATCCCCTTTATTATTCTCAACTGTACTTTTAGTGCGGCGCTGGAACTTATATTTTGTCTGGGAATTATTTGATAGTGGTTTGTGCTCATGCCGCGCTATAATTGTATCGATTAGCCCCAATAAATTTGCAGGCACTTGGGATTTATGTAATAATAACAAACAAGAGATTACAGTAGCATGGAGGGATAAGAGAATAGTATAGTCTATAAATTCCTGGATATATTTAACCCACCATTGTAAATTTGTTGCAAATTTGATCCCACTATTTTTCCGAATCTGTGGTCCGATTTGAAAGAACTTTTTTTATAGTAGGTTGATGCCCAAATAATTTAATTGTGTTTGTTTTGAAAAAAAAAATTTTCTGCCGGGTGTCTCAAAAATATTGTGCTTTTTTAGAAAATTATTAACACCATGTGAAGTATATAATTCTAATGCAGAGATATAGAACCTATTGATTTAATTTTACAGAAGACGAAATGAAATTGTACTTGTAGGAGATTTCAATATAATTTTTTTAAACTATCACCGCAGATGGATTTCGATAATTACTATCGTTAATAGACTAATTTGGCCTTCATATTGTTATTAGAGATCCCACCAGGATTATAGCAACATTATCTAGTTATATATAGAATATTTTTACAAATTTAAAACATGATTATGTGGCTGCTGTTATTGAACCATGTCTCTTTGATCACTTGAGCCAGTATATTACTGTTAAAGTTAGTGAATACATTCCTAAGGTTGTATTAAAGAAGCAAATTACGAAAAACGGTATAGCAAATTACGAACATCTCTATTAGCTGTAGTTTGGTTAGGTATATTTCGAAACAATCAAGTCAGTATATTTTTTGTCAGAATTTCATCTTAAAACATACCAAAACTTGGTGTTGATGAATTTTCCATACAAAAAAATCCACATAAATCAAAGCCTGGTTTGTTGATATCACAAATGGTTTATTGATAATTTACGTAATACTCGTGACACATTATCCTCTATAAAGCTGATCTGTGACACAAATAACGATCCTGTCGACCTTATAGAAGGTACCTATTTAAAAATTTACAAAAGGAATTCAAAATAGCAATTACCCTCCGGTCCAAAAAGATGGTTACGATCGATATATTACAAATTCTAATAATATATCTAGAGATAGTTGGCGACTATTAAACCACGAATGAAATAAGATAACATGAACAATAGCTATTTTAGTTCTGTAGCTGAAAATATTTTCATAATTGCAACTGAAAATATTATATATTTTATTGACATAACAAAAAATATACCTCGTATCGCCGAATTGCATTTTCGTCGGCCCAGCCAGTTACAACATACAAAGTTCTAGATGCTGCCAAGTCATTAAAGAACATGTTTTGATTTGCATTCCTTATATAGTTATATAATTAAATATTCAACTGATATGACATTGTACCCTCTTACCTGAATAATAAATAGATGTTTAAGAGAGGTGTTTTCCCAGATTCGTTCAATATAACTAAAATTAATCCCCTTCATAAAAATGGATATAGACGTTGACTTACTGAACTCTTTCAATTATACCTATTTTTGGCAGTGATAGAAATTATTTTGAAATGGACACTAACACAGTATTTCGAATCCAACTCTTTAATAGCAGAGTGTCAGTTTGATTGTCGACCGACACACTCTATAACAGAAAATGTGCAGCAGGTGGTGAGCAGCATAGTTCAGGGTTATGAGGAAGGAATGCTTTTAGTTATTGCTTTATGTGTACTCTCATTATAGCACTTGACTGCGATCGCCATGATCTCCTTTTATTCAAGTCAACTTGTTATGACATAAGGGATGTGGCTTTATTACTGATTGAATAATATGTAAGAAACAGAAAACAATGTTTGAGCTTTGATGATATTGCTTCAGATCATAATAACATACATCATGGTATACCCCAAGGATCAGTATTGGGGCCACTGTTATATTTATAATATTTATAAATGATATTGTTTTTTTATTTATCCACACAAATGTATACTTTCGCATCAACTTTAATAACTTAAAATTCAAACTTTCTTATTTTATTTAAAAGGATAGATGAAGTTATAAAAAAGTCATATATGAGGTTTCATAAAAAATCACGTATTTCCAATACGTGAAATTGAAAAACATCCCAATATGTTTAGGTTTAACTAAAGAAGAAAATAATCTTTCTATGGTTGCTTAGAATTGTTTCATTCTTGGACAACAAAAATGTTTCCACGACCCTATCGTTACACACTTTACAATTATCCGTCAATACTCTTTATAATTATCCCCTTCATCTCCTTCATAATTAGTCATATTTAACAGAATCAACCGCTTTAAATAATCATAAGAAATGTTTCGAACAAAGTATATTCTTTCAGAATTTAATAGTTATAAATCTTTGTCTTACTTGTGAGATAATTTATGTTTTCCCGCTAAGTAATTACCAATTTATAATTCCAAGGTACCTAATCAACTTACCCAACAGTACCGTCGCGTCGTATTGGCCCCATATTGGTTTGCCGATATTGTACCAAAAAACTTTTCGTCATATTTTTTCTGGCATGGTTCATTATTGCAAATAAATATCAGCCACATGTCAATATCACATATTGGGCTAATGTTGTTGTACATTATACTATCAATATAGCAAGTCTACCTTAGTGCATCATTGCAAATAAATATTCGATGCATATCAAAATTACACACATTACCATACTTGGGTTATATTAGACTGTCAACATTCCTGGTTCTGCTGCTGAGTTCAATATTGTAATTTATTTAGGGTTAGATATTATTCTGCTATATAGGGCGATTTTAGTATGAGTGCTTAGGACTGATAACTTAATTTTAAAACGACGTTTATAATATTTGAGTAATATGGGCATTAATTTGACAAGTTAGGTATATTGATATGTTATTTCCACCGCATATGTCATGGTAGTAAATAATAAACAATGACCAATTGGCCAATATTGGCTAGTTATAATGGCATGTTATTTTCATGTTATTTGTACTACTGGAGTTAATTTAGTAATCGAAATTAGAACTTTGAGGATAAAAAATGTATCTTGTCTAAATACACCCTACTACGAAATATAGGTAATATTAATATACTCCTGAAAATTTTGGCCACGTAAAATTTCAGGTCTATCAAAGCAAATTGCATAAAATCCCGAGTTAACAAAATAAAAGTATTGAAACAAACTTTTTACTTAGATTATCTCGCGTGAATAAGAAATAATTCCGAGAAATTTAGTCACATTGTGTGGACCTATTCATAGAAGAACTATGAGGTACAGGAATAATATAGGGTTGTCACTAATTAATATAGAGAAATCAATGTTATTTTAATGTCTGAAATGAATGTTGATGATAATGTATTAAATAATAGTATAGCAGTTACATTATATTTTAAATGATGAAAGTGAAAATAAACTTGGCTCTGCATAAAATGAAACTTTTAAAGTCACCGATTTAAACTTATTTGCAAGTGTATTTCCATGTTGACTGGATAAAATGTAAAGTGTAGAGATAAAATGTAGGTAGACAGAGTTAAGAGAACGTAAATATTATATGACAAGAATAAATTTGCTTTCGTCTAGTAAACCTAGATGAAAAGTTGATTGTTTTATTTATACAACTTTACGATTTTCTTATGGAGAACTTGGTTAATAATGTAGAAACTTTTAATTAAAATCTAACCATTTTGCTTCCTTAATATTCCTAGTGAAACGAGGCCAACAGCTCTTACATCGTACAGATTACAATAAATTTGGTACTTAGTACATAGTTCTTCCCAAGATTTTATTGTTTGGAATAGTTTTGGTATCTTTTAGATTATTTAAGCGCACTTAAGAAGCTGCGTTATAAGATAAAAATTGCCAAAGTCTCAAAATGACAAATTTGCAGAAGAGCTAAAAGGACGTTGTATATTAAGAGCAAATTAATTTTTTAAGACATTTTTGATACTAAGTATTTATTCAATATGTTAAATTCATATTACATTACATTTTTGGGTTAAATTTATAAGCCAGTCGAATTATTAATTTATAATCCAGTCGAATTATTGGACATAATAAAAAAATGTGCACCCAATGCGGTTTTTTTGTGGGTTTTTAAGAGGGCATAATAACAGGGTGGTCCTGTGGATTTACACTGCTATCATAAGACCAATGTTGGCCTATGGATCTGTTGTCTGGTGGCCCAAGAGTCAACAAATAACAGCAAAACTCAAGCTAGGCCAGGTACAAAGAGTTGCCTGTCTGAGCATAACCGGAGCCATGCGAACAACACCAACGAGAGCAATGGAGATAATGTTGTGTCTTCTACCGCTAGCCCTAAATCTAGAACAAGTGGCTCTGACTACCATGACTCGCCTCAACTCCGTTGGCATACTACCAAACGCAAGCTGTGGCCAAACCAGAAGCCGCCTGTGGACTGAGGCTGTCGGAAAGATGCCCCTTTTACAGGCATGTGCAGATGGTATTCCGCCTCGGCTTGTCTTTGACAAACCTTACACCATACATACTATTGGTGAAGACGAGGCCGGCGCTGGTGTAAAACTATGTCTTCACGGACGGATCAAAGAAGAAGGATGAAGCAGGCTGTGGTATATATTCCAGGAATCTGCGACTCCGATGCAACTGGACTATGGATAAAAATTCCAGTGTAGTACAAACAGAACTCGCTGGTATAACCATAGCCGCACAAGAGATTGCTCGCAGAGAAATAACGGACAAGACAATAAGAATCTGCACAGATAGTAGACAATCACTACTGGCCCTGAAAAATTATAAAATAACTAAAGGATCAACATGGGAATGTCACCAAGCACTTGTGAGACCATGTCAGATGAATAACATCTGCCTGTGCTGGGTCAAAGGACACTCACAATGCAATGGCAATATAGAAGCTGACAAACTGGCCAAGAAGGCAGCCAGCTTGAGTATCCTTGGGCCTGGTCCTTCAAGTATACTACCAGTTGCAGCGAAACTCCAATTTATAAAGGAAAACACCCGCAAAAAATTTAAGACGTTATGGAATGAAACAAGTAGCTGTCAGCTGGCCAGAAATCTCTTGAGATATCCCAGCGAAGAGACGGCGAGGAACTATCTGGCAATGTCCAGGGGTAAACTGCGATTTGTTACAGGAATCCTAACCGGACACTGCCGGGTAAGGAAACACCTCTATAACATGAGACAAAATGACACACCCACCTGCAGAGGATGTGAACAAGAAGATGAAACGATCTAGCATGTACTTTGCGAATGTCCCGCCGTGTCATCGACCAGAGAATCCATATTGGGGGATCGTTGGCCGTCTATGGCCAATTTGAGGGAAATGCCCCTGGGCAACATCATCACCTTTTGTACAACATTGGGCTGGTCGATGGCCTAGGGAGACATTTCCCTCACGGAGGAAGCACAAGGGGCCCAATGGGGCCTAAGTGCAGCGGATCTCTGATCTGCACTCCGGACAAATTCCAGATTCCAGATTCCAGAGGGCATAATAAGCAATTACAGAAAACTATTCCATGTGCGTCCCCTACTTTTGGGCTCTTTACCCGAAGGGCAAGAGCCCTTCGGGTAAAGATAACTTGATAAAGATACCAAGTAACTGTAACTTGGTAAATATACCAAGTTACACTTTTTGAAGATTCATTCCTCTTATATATAATATATATCATACGTTTGTCCTAGAGCAAACGGTTTTAGCTGTACGAGTCCGGAAAGGTTGTGCGGCCCGAATTTGGGGGTTTTCTGTGCAGGACAAAGTGCATTCTAGATGCTAGGTATTCATTTTGGTATTGTTTCCAATGAATGAATGTATGGTATTGATTCCAATGAATGCATGAAAAGGAAACTAACGTAGACTTCCTTATATTTGGATCGTGCATACATAAAAAAATAGCGAAAAAAAGTAGTCGCTCTGATGGAATGTTGCTCTGATGAACCGAAACCTTGCTCTGATGAAGTTGCTCTGATGGAATAGGGGCTTCTCAGCCCCTCTTTAGGATTCACGCTTGTCTCAACTCTCAACTTATTTTGTGTCTATTTCACATTAGTACTATTCGATACAGAAACATCTTTATTCAGTTTGTACAAATCCATTCATTTCCGGACCACCTATTTTGTAAGGTAGAATGAAAGATGCTGCGTGTTTATTTACATGATTTCCCCATAAACCACTAAATATGGGGAGGAGGGGTGAGAAACCCCTACTCCATGAGAGACACTTCATTTTTTCATCGGCAAAGTCCCGCCTAAACAAAAACGGTAAGAAGTGACATGTAGTGTCATTTTTTATAGTCAGCAGTATTTATTAGTCAGTCGATGAAAACTGTGATTTGAAGCATTTCTTGAAAACAAGTGCGTTAATCTCGAATATGGTACGTACTATCGCATTTTAACAAAATACCCTTTTACACCCTTTTGTGTTCCTTGTTCACGTATATATTCCCCTCTGCTATACTATGAATGATAAGGCCGTAAAAAAATTGCTTTCAGTAAAAGTATCTTTACTCATGGAGCATGGAGGACACATGACACAAATAAATCGTTATTACACAATAAGTATTGATCCGATTTAAATGCAAAAACATGTTTTCTATGCGCACAAACATCACAAACAGTTCTGAAACCACAAAAAATCCCAAAACTCCAGGAAATCTTTTATACCTTGGATATGTTATGGCTCTCAGTGGCAGATTAAAATACGTTTTTTTTTGCAATTACTTTTTACCTGTTTGCCGGTTCCTTATTCTCACCAATAGAAATATCAAATAGAAATGGCTTTAACTTGTTAAGTCGCAAATAATTTTTGCCAAGCTCCGGGAGCTTGTCATAATATTTAAGCAGCAAAACTTTATCAAGAATAACTTTTTTCCCATAAAATGAGTAATAAGAAGTGTTTTCCCTTGTCCATTCCATCAGAGGACAACCTGCACACCTGACATGTAACTTAATTAAAAACAACTATTATTTTTAGAAACACTTGAATGAATGTAGTTTACCAGTGCATAATTTTCTGATTTATTAATTTAATGCCAACATTAATTCGTACTTATGTATGTATATGTATAATTTATTTAAAAAATATTTTTATAGCTACTGTACAAAACATTATTTATGTGTAATTTTCGATTTAGGCACTGAAACGTGCTTAAATAAATATTAAACTAAACATTTCCATAATAATAATTTATGAAAAAATAGAAGTACTTTTCATGTGCACTGATGGTGCTTATGATGTAAAATATCACGAGGACTGCAAAATTCAAAAAACATCATATTATCTAGCTAAACGAATTTTACCAATTTAATTTAATCCGAGTTATGACCAATCCTCTATGTACATGTAGCTGAGAGTGGATTAAAAAGTATGGCAGCTAAAAAGTATGGGAAATATTATTTTTATGAATAACAACTTTGCCTGCTGGAAACTCATTCAGGTTTTATTATTTGCAGGGATCCAAATGGCGCAGTTCCAAATGCATCAGCGTCCGAGGCCAAAAATTCACAAAAAGAAGCGGAAGACGTAACGCCATACTGGGACACGTACGACACTATCAACCAGTTTTATCTAGAACTAGGTGAGGCCGTAAAACATGCGAATTTACTTACAAAGTTTTGCTGTTAGTTTTATTGTGTCAATTCGCAAATAGGCAGTAAAACTTTATTCGTTTTCTTATAATGAATTATCATTGGCTGTCCGAATCAGATAGTAGAAAATAACAAATTACGTAAGCATTGTACATAATGTTGTACATAGCTTTAGCGAAATTGCAAATAAATAAATAATAAAGGACAAAAAACTGCTTTACTATCGATTTTTTGAGCAGTCAGACGGATCTTAATACGGTTTTATGCGTTCGATTGGTGAGAGTGCCTACAAACTTTGTGAACTAAATTGATCAATTCATTTTGAAAAATGCATTTTTGCATAAAATAATATGCATTATAGAAGTGCATCTCGAAAACATCATAAATAAAAAATTTACAACTATGTAAATATTGATGGAAATGAGTCCAGTTTTCCTACTCGGGGGTTTTTGGGGTCGCTGAACACAAATATTATGGAAACGGTATCCGAGGTACCTGGTGCCTAAGGTGGACAGTATGAACGTAGTCTCAGGTAACAGGTAAACATGATGTACTACTCAAAATATTTCCAGGAAACGACGTGAATACTGTCCAGTGTCCACCCAGGGCAACAAGTAACTCGGAGATCGTTGCCGTCGTGATATTTGTATTCAACGACCCCAAATAACCTCGAGTGAGTAACGAGTAACGAGTTTCGACTTTATGTTACAAATTCCCATAAAACTCTAGGAGACGACGTTCATACTGTTCACCCTCGGTACACCGGAGACTGTTGCCGTCGTGATATTCATCTTCATTCTACTCATCTTCATTCAACTTTTTTATTTATTGTCTCTTCTAGAGCACTTCTAAAATGCATATTTTTATATGCAAAAATACATTTTTTCAAAATGACTTGATCAATTTAGTTCACAAACTTTGTAGACGCTCTCACGAATCGAATGCAGAAAACCACATTATGATCCATCTTATTGCTCAAAAAATCGGAAGTTCTTTGTCTCGAATATCAACAAACGGCCAGCATTTCTACTTTTTACATAAGGACCTTAAAAGCCAAAGGGTACATAGTGCATTTTTTTTAATTTGGAGATAAGCACGCAAATAATTAGATCAAAGCTCATTCTTTTTGGAATAAAATAAAATAAAGATTTTTCATTTACTTAGCTGTATTTTCTTCCACGTTTGAAATGGATACAAGTGCAACATCATAATCAAATTCCTTTTCTAACATATTTTTGACAGAAAATGTTACTAACTAAATTATAATAATGAGAAGACAATATCAGTGACATAAAAATAGGATAGGTTTCAACTAGCGAAAACTAAATCCTTAATTTAGAACAATAACCAAACTTTGAAATCGATTATCTCGAAACTAAAAAAACTGCACTGGTACCCATTGGCATTTAAGTTCCTCAAATAAGATTAATGAAAAAATTAATTAATTATTTTATTAAAATTTATTTGTGTTGAAATCAATAGAATTCCAATGAAATTAATCCAGCGCATAAAGATGTAATTTTCCGATCATATGAATATGATGTCTCC
Organism: Tetropium fuscum; assembly: GCA_964058915.1. Classification (NCBI taxonomy): domain Eukaryota; kingdom Metazoa; phylum Arthropoda; class Insecta; order Coleoptera; family Cerambycidae; genus Tetropium; species Tetropium fuscum. The sequence continues at coordinate 151,838 of CAXKVY010001249.1, read as the reverse complement.
ATAGACCATAGTAAGATTTTAGATGTTTCACATATCAAATCAATCAAATATATTCAAAGTAAGTAAGTTCATGAAATCATCCATCCTATGAGTTCATCATCGCATTTTATAAGCACTGTATTTTTAATATGAAAAGCAAGCAAGATTTACTTACATCAAAAAGCACTTTGGCTAATCACAGCTAAAGGTCGTATTTTGAAATGCAAAGCGATGGAAGGGGATAACGTAAGCAAGCACCCAGCGTGTAATTTTGTGATTAACAAGCAACTTTGTAATGGTCGGTCAAAGCTGCACTGGAACATATGCCTTTTAATTCATTGGTGATGAATAAACATAATTATTTTTGAGTGGTTACATATAAGCAGCAGTGGACTTAAAACATACAATAAGTATACAATTATATAGCAACAAATCGTTATGTAATACGTAATATTCACTGCATCGTGAGTGTAAATAAATATTACTATCTAAATATAATATCCATGGATAACTTCATGAGAAATTTAATCTTAATAATTTATATTATAATTTATATGATAATAATTTTGTTAGGATTTCTCCAATTTCATCAGTTCTTCACAACAAATTTTAAAGGCAAAACGAATTTTGCAATAATTTTATATAGTATCTTAAAATGGGAAGTGTTGTAACTGCTGACGAAGACGGTCGAAGTTTAGGATAAATTTAATACGTTACGATAGTTTAAGATAATATTATGTATGTGCTTTTAAAAAGACTCTTTCTATTTGAATCTGTCTCTTGTTAATTATTGTTATCATATTTACGTCCCTTCCCTTCTCATCCCTTCCCTTCCCTTCCCTTCCCTTCCCTTCCCTTCCCTTCCCTTCCCTTCCCTTCCCTTCCCTTCCCTTCCCTTCCCTTCCCTTCCCTTCCCTTCCCTTCCCTTCCCTTCCCTTCCCTTCCCTTCCCTTCCCTTCCCTTCCCTTCCCTTCCCTTCCCTTCCCTTCCCTTCCCTTCACTTCCCTTCCCTTCCCTTCCCTTCCCGTCCCGTCCCATACCTTCCCTTCTAATATATTTAATTTATGATGATAGCTCTGCAAGGTATATTTTACGAGGCACTTCATCTTAAATGCGGATAGGGTCTGGATAATTCTACTGTTATGTTGCTCTCGAGATTGAGGTGACAAACATTGCAAATTGGTATAAATACGCTACCGGAGCATCACAAAACACTTAAAAAACACATTAAAATTTTATACTGCGCTATTCTCCTTTGTTATACTCTCCATCCTATTCGCTGTATAATTCCAACCCAGTGTGGTAAGAAAACAAATTTATCTGATTTATAAGGCCCATATTACATTAGATACATTTAAAATATTTGCTTAGGTTTCGTTTTATTTATTTACGATGACTGAGGAACGTAAAAGAAAAGTGCTGCTGAGCAGTACGTGGAAATATCCTCGGTAAATAATAAAAGCTAATCATGTTAAGCCAGTTTCCTTCTATATCAAATATCACACTTACCTAAATAACTTTAGTAGCGAATTAATACCGAGGAAGAAGTATCGGTAAAGGAAAGTAAATAACAGCTTCGTGGACGATTGAAACCTCTGAGACCTGGTCGGTAAAATTAGTTGCTTGGAAATTGTAGCGCACTTTTTAAGTAAGTTTTTAGGTACAATAAAGTTGGACCTAAAGCAGAAACTTCGTTTTTTATGGGCCACGTTATTATGTACTGAGAAATCCTGCAGTTGAGGAAAATAAAAGGGTGCTTTCATAGCCACCATAAAATGATCATAAACATGAATCTAAAATATGTAAACATAGCTGAATAATGGGTGTTGGCCATTTAATAACTCCTTCAATCAATTTTCAATTTATTCTATTTAACATTGACAATCGCCAAAAGTTACTTTTCCACCATATTCGTTTAGAAAACATTTTTTCTTGATAACCATGTAGTTATATTGGTTTTCCGCCAGGTATAGTTGTAAGAGCTCGAGGAATGAGATCGGACATTTCATTAAAATGCTCCGGAAATACATCTGCTTTCATAACTTAGTGATAGCTGCAATTGTCGACTCAATAAAGAGCAGTAAACGCCATGTACAAAACCACTTAATTTCTATTCAAAAGCATTTAATTTTCATGATTTTTAAAAACATAGTAATCACGCTCATAGCGGCTTCTAGTTTTATGCATTTTATTGCTGCTTTCTGGTTATTTATTATAATAGTTTCTAAATCACAAGTAACCGTATTTGCTATCGTCTTACACATATTTAAAATTGTGCCCTAGTCTACCCAATATTTCACAGGGTTTTTCCGGAGAAAATAACAATTGGGTTACTGTTGGCAATGAGATATGACGCCGTTACATTAAACTGGAAGCGACAATTAATAACGTGTAAGCGAGGTGCTCTATCAACAAACTGCAATCTCAAGTTGCAAAATTAAAACGATACCATACTGTAAATCAAATTAAGAAAAGTGCTTCTGGGAAAAATAGCCTCATGGAAATTAATGCATTAGTTAAAACATTTTCCAGGATGTCGGGTAAATTTCCATGCGAACTGGAACAAATTTCCTGAAAATGTACGTAGAAAAATAAACGGGGATTGTTAAAGTAAATATTCTACTTATATCGAACTATGCAAACTTACACAATATACTTTTCTATTGTTTATGGTATTGTTTATGGTATGATTTTCGGCTAAACAATTATATGAAAACCAATTTTTGTTGCACGACGTTGGAATTTTTATTAAATCATCCTCAGTATTCTAGAATTTGACATATAATATTAAAAAAATTTAGTCTAGAACTGCTTTTGTCTATTAACAAAACATAAAAAAAAAATCAGTTGAGAACCATTGTTACCTTCACGTGACCATATTATATAAAAATTTAATTGCATATTTAGATAACTAGTTCTTTCGCTCAAAAAACAACAGGATTATTCCTTTACATGAAAACCGTTACTTGATCATTTCGCTCTTGCGACAGCGTGTTAACAAAAAACAGGTCATCAGGATTTTTTTTTACATTTTGATGACAGTTGCTAACAATTTGTTGGCGAACACAATGGTACATAAATTTTTGGCTGACGAAAATTGGAAGATTTCAGTTTTTCCAGTTCGTTAACTCTTTATATGACTTTTCACGGATTCACTAAAGTCAAAGCCAAAACACCAAAAGATTTGGAGTTTAACATAGTGTAGAAAATTCCGGGCGGAAGCCCTCTGCCTATTTCCTTATAAGATACGTACACTCTAGACTCTAGACCGACAAGCATTTTTAATAATACTCTCGTATCTAACTTACCGTGATTAATGATCACAGCGATGTAGACTGCTGGGTTATTCAATTAAAACTTGACCCAGAAGACCCGGAGTAGGGGTAAATCTAGAGGGACTTTTTATGGAATAAATGTGAAACACTTTATCTTAATTATATGGTTTTGTCAGTTTTTCTCAAGGCTCTGTTTGTGTTTTGTTGTATCTCTAATTAACGCTGGATTTACGGCTCTGGGAATTATTTTTCAGAAACTCATAATAAAATATGCATGATTTACCGACAAACGCAACTTGATGCCTCAGAGTAAAATATATCGCTGGAGCAAGACAGTTTTCCTTTAAAAAAATCTTAATTTGTCTTCATGAAAAAATTATAAATTATATACCAATATTCACTTTGGTACTGAATATGTATACTATTATGTAATTGCCAATTAAGAAGACTTGTGTGCTAAAACTGATATACTAAGGACTAAATTAATACTGCTTTTATTTTTTTTAAGTTTGCTGCGTACCTCAAAATTTGCGCACTATTTTGCTTGTGTTTTGCTTATATCTCAAGAACTATACGTTTCTCGAAAATTTACATGCTACACAAAATTAAAGTAGATAAAATTTCATATAAAATGCATTTTCAGTTCTGATTTTCTGATGAGGGCTGTTGGCGCCAGAACGCTCTGAAGAACATAGATATTTAGTTTTACGAAAACGTGAAAAATGCTAGATGTCATATAAGGCAGCAAACATAAAATTCAGTTTCAATACTCCAAAAAACATAAATATAGGGCCGCTGGAAAAAAAACTTTTGTGCCGGAAAAAAATTATAAAAAATAAAACGGCAGCATTTAATAATCTAAAATGTATACCCGAATCACCTAATTAAATTAGTTCGTTAAAATTGGGTCTATATTTTGTGTCTCTTGCCAGATACTATGTTCTGAGATATCGCAGAAATGCCGTAAACCGAAAGCTCTGTAATATTATCCCATTAAAAATTATATGTGTTGCAGGAAACCGTCCTGAGAGGAGAGATCATTACAGGGGACATAAAATGTCACTTTGGTTGAATCTTATACCTCAACTTCACCGACCGGGAGAAGGAGACGACATCTCTATGAGGCATCATCACTTTCAAGAGGAAGATGATCAGTATTATGACGGTAGGTTTGAGTTAACATTTTCATAGAAGAAGAGTTTGCAGATACCTATGTAATCTGTCGACGGTATGCTGAGTTAGGCTTCTATTACCTGGAACTTAGAAAATAGACAATGGTCAGTTCTAATTTTTGTAACCACTGGGGTTTTTACCAGATTGACCGATGTTGAAATGAAAGGGAGCGTCGGGGTTTGCAAAAATATGTATACATACATAAATATATACACACATGATCTCATAGTCCTGGGTTCGTCGCGTATGCTTTAAAGTTAGAAGGGGAAATCTTAATATCGAAAGATGGAGATTTAGCTTACCTCATATGCTCTCATGATGTCGGTGTTAATCCTGTATGGCTAAAACCTCACATCATCACTAAGATTCACGTACTAACTTTGTCGGATAATATTGAATTTCGCTGGTCAAGAGATTAATTCAAATAACTTCAAACCAAGATATATATTTAATATTTAACAGAATAAATTACGCTGACAATAAAACATTTACACTAAACACACTATAAATTTGGACACAACCAGATGCGTCGTGCAAATAATGAATCTATTCATATGAAAACAAAGCTAACCGCTAGGGTTAAGTAGACCTGATTCTAATAGAACAATTTTGAGTGCCTTTCCGCTTATTAAACTATTTGACTTTAAACCCGAATTTACTGTATGAAAACCTGCCAGAAAACTGCATAATTTTGGCTAAGATTGTTGCTCCAGTCCTCGCTGGGCGGGACCAAATTCGATCTTTCATCCCCTTTAAGTAATACCACTTACCGGGGGTGAAATCTCCACCAATCCTACGGGACCTACTTTACCCCTTACATTATCTCAGGAAACTATTCCCGTACGCTAACGACATCTGGTTGCAAAATAGAAACTAAACATTTTACATGACATTTCTGAGATTACTCTTTCTGCATCAATTAGTTAGATGTTTGGCCATTTTTCCCATACCCGAAAACCCTAAATTAAGTGACGCTTCCAACGGACAACTATTATTTATGGTCGAACCTTTTCGTGACGTTTTTATGGATCCTGTTAATTTTACCATTGAATTGAGATATTTTACTTTTTGGTAGTTACCCATCTGTTTGCGATTACGAAGTTATGCATTTACGAAGCTATGAAATTTTGACAAGACCGTACTTAAAGAAAACACACTATACAAGATGAATTACTCATTTAATGTGGACCTTCTTAGAATTCTCTAAATAATAAACAAAGGACTTCTTGGGTTGCTATTCCCTTTCCGAACAGAATTATGACCTGCACTTTACCATTTTGTTACATTTTATGTGCGGTCAAATACGAGCACGGATACAGGGGGTCCAATTAGGTTAAATTAGTTTTTGAATAAATTTATTTAAATGATTTTTTGATAATGGAAGTTAACTACTCATCATCATCATTGAATTTAAACTGTATGCAATTTTTATTGAAAAAGGACTGTGGATAAAAATTCCAGTATAGCACAAACAGATCTCGGTGTTATCAGCCGCAGGAGATTGCTCGCAGAGAAATAACCGGCAAGACAATCACAATCTGCACACATAGTAGACAATCACTAGTGGTCCTGAAAAATTATAAAATAACCAAAGGGTCAACATGGGAATGTCACCAAGCACTTGTGAGAGCCTCTCAGATGCAAAACATCTCCATATGTTGGATCAAAGGACACTCACAATATAACGGCAATAAAGAAGCTGACCAACTGGCCAAGAAGACAGCTTGCCTGAGAATCTTTGGGCCTGGTCTTTAAAGTACACTACCAATTGCCGTGAAACTCCAAATAATAAATAAAAACAGCCATAAGAAATTTACAACGTTATGGGATGAAACAAGTAGCTGTCAGCTATCCACAAATCTCCTGAGATATCCCAGCGAAGAGACAGCGAGGATTTGTCGGGCAATTGTCAGGGGAAACCTGAAGAATGTACAAAGGGTCCAAGTCTAAATCCAGCGGAATCTCTGATCCCACTCCGAATAGATTACAGATACAGATACAAATGTTAAGAACACCATTATAAATGAAATGTGTAAAGTTTTTATCGATCCCCCACCTGCAAAAAAAAAATCAAGATCAAAGTTCCCATTTTTTTGCAGATGTGGGAGCGATGGGGACTATGCACATTTCATTTATAATAACATTTTCAATATTCTTACCAATTCTTCGGTTTATGCGAATTATTGAAACCTTGAATGTCTATTTTAACCGGATTAGTGTGGAATTAACCTCCTTAAATTATATAATCAGAAAAACTTTTTCCTGACTGTATTCAGTGGTATTAATGTGTACGGCATAATATGGGTCCACATTCAAGTTTGAAACGTAGAAAGACACCAAAGAGAATCTTTATTGTAGAACTATTATTACGCCAATATCGAAGAACAAATACCCCATAGCTTTTTAAGCTGATGAAACAATAACACAATTATGCTGTGAGAAAGTAAGTTTGGAATCAAAATTTGTTCCTCGATCTTTATATAATTCTGAACTGTTCTGCCTGTTTATTCTTCGTGGACCTTTTGTTATCATTCATAATTTTGTTACGTGACATTGTTTGATAAACCACAGGTACAAAACAATAGTTTGTACAACAAATGTAATCTGGAGTTTAAACTTTCAGCAAAACTCAATTAGAACTTCTAAACCATTCCTATATAACCGTCATTAGTCAATTATTAACGGATGGGTGTAAAAGCCGTCTCTATGTAGGTCGATACTCAAGATTTTGTCAATTCACATAATACACCATTAATAAACACTAATATCTCCATACAACTTCACAGAACAAGTTTTGTTACTAATTTAATTACTATAAGATTGTACTCAAATAGTTCACTCAGCATTGTTCATTGAAAATCCACTATCATAATATTAATCACGTAGTTGTCTTCAATATTACTTATTGTTTATTGTCATAACCAAGTTACTATTGAATTGCTTTATAGGTTCCGTCCGCCCCCAATCAAAGGACAAGCCAACTTTGGTGCACGCAATCGTTCCACCGCCACCGGTTACAACTGTACATATTCCTCCAGCGAGCACTTCGCCAACCCCTCCGCCCCCAAAATCAGACACAGCTTTACAGGTAAATATACGTAAAGTATGGTTTATTTTAACGCTCTGACTGCTACCCAATGTACGCGGAACAGCGCAGAATATACCCCCGGAACAAGATGCACAAATTTATATCAAAATAATATTGATAATGGAAGTTAACTACTCATCATCATCATTGAATTTAAACTGTATGCAATTTTTATTAAAAAAGGACTGTGGATAAAAATTCCCGTATAGCACAAACAGATCTCGGTGTTATCAGCCGCAGGAGATTGCTCGCAGAGAAATAACCGGCAAGACAATCACAATCTGCACACATAGTAGACAATCACTAGTGGTCCTGAAAAATTATAAAATAACCAAAGGGTCAACATGGGAATGTCACCAAGCACAATAATGTCAATCGGGCGATCCTGTGACAAATTTTCTGTGACGTACCGCTCTAAAAATATTCTTTTAATATACTGGTCCCCCTTGTGGCTTCTTATGTCATGTAAAATTCCTGTGACGTAACAATCTAAATATATTCTTTTGAAATATACTGGTCCTCCTGGGGCGCCTTATATTATGTACACGTATCTTTGCTATCTGGTCAGTCTACTGTATTTTACAGCAAATTTTAAATTGTGTCGCCTTCTGAAGGAATCTGGCAAAAAAACATTGCAGAAACTGAAGAAAAAATTGCAAAAGCTGCAGGATCCGAACATACAACCTGTGGCAAATAATGCATACGCTTTATCCGCTAGGCTCAGGCAAATATTTGTATAAACCGCGAGTTAAACTCTATACTGTATCCAATGAGAGAATGGACTTGCACTCGAGCGAAAATTCGTCTGTTTTGGTCAGATCTCCGCCCCTTAGAACATTAGTTCAACGCCCTCAACGTCTTAATTGGCTCAGCAGGTAGCCAGGGCCGGCGCCTGGGTCCGATACCTACCTGGTACCTAATTATATAAAGTACCTACTACTGCCTACCTATATACAGTTTGTATTTGTAGTCTCGCAAGTACGGTTATTTTAGTTGTGTTGTTTACGGTTGTGAAATAATTTTTAAATCTATTATAAGACTGGCAGCAGCCAGAGACGAGATAAATCCACCATTATCACCAATTAAGAAGTAACATCTGTACGAGTAACATCTGAACATTGGGAGAATTTCATTCGTCACATTATAGAGGAAGAACATAGGTTTTGGGAACTTGACCATATTGTTGACAGTTTAATCGATGAAATCCCACCACTAATAATTCACGTAAATGGTCAAAGTGATTCTGATAGCAGCGATACAGACTAATTTAAATTTATAATTATATGAAACAATGTACTATTGTTGTAGCTAAATATTAAAAAAAATAAAAATAAATAAAAATATCATAAAATGTCTATTTTAGGAATATTTAGGGTTTATAATACTTTCATAACGCTCATACATTTATAATAAATTTATGTTAAATAAATAAAATGTTTTCATGTTTTCAAAATAAAATTTATTTCACCTTCTTACGAATTTATTTCATCGAATGACGGTCCTGCGTAGCTCGTTACAGAGCCCCTCCTCTTTAGTCGCCGATGCGCAAAGCAAGTCCATTCTCTCGTTGGATAGAGTATAGTCTGTTGTGTGCCCACAAAGCATGAGCTAGACAGCTATGGTTCCAGATGCACGGTAAAACGCAATGTGCTATATACGAGCAATAGCTCAGTCAATAGAAATAAAAACAATAGCCGTGCAAAAGGTATAGGAAAGTTTAGATGGCCATTATTGTTCAGTTAGGTGAGTTATTAAAATTTCCAAGTTTTGCACCTTGGGTGCCACTTCCACCGCCATTTATAGGGTTAGAAAATCACCTTCTTCGTGATTAAGTTGTTATCGACGCGAGATACGTTTATTCAGGTCGTTATGAAAAATTTAAAATGTACGATTCCTTCATCTTTTGTTTTTTTTTCCTACTTCTTTTGTACATTTTTTTAAATACTAAGATAATTTCAAACCTACAGTCAATTTTTTAAGAAAATTTGATTTTTGATGAATTTTCAGCTGTTTATAAACTTTGCTCGGTTGTGTAACTCTTTTCCATACCACCATAGAGGTAGAATAATAAAGTGCGTTTTTTTATCGTCACGACGCATTTATTATGTAGAAAATCATCAATTTTTGAACTTGCTCATTGTTATTGTGTTCATGTTGCTACTTGAAGTCATTGATGCAGTGCTGTAGTTAGGCGGGGGCGATATGGGCCTGGACCCATATCGCCTGCGATTTAGAGAGAGACATGGAATAGGTACGCCTATGTATTTTATAGGACACACAACTTATTGCTGCATTTTCACTTATCCTATAAAAAAAACTTTTATTTTTTATTTAGGCGACTACGACCGAATGCCCACCAAACAATACCATCATTATCCCTAGCCAGAACAAAAACTCTAACAATCTTCTCAGGAAACTAGCCTCTAGTCACTACCAAAGCTACACCACTGCTCTTACAGTCACTATAGCTGTTGGCTGCTTCCTTTTACTGTTAAATATCCTTATATTCGCTGGAATTTACCACCAGAGGGACAGGGGGAAAAGCAAAAAGAAGCAGAAGGAGGAACTGGCTGAAGCAGGTAAAAAACAGCTACTTATGATACCAGTGTTAAAAGCAAAATACATGTTTAAGTCACGCTCAAGAAAGTTCGAATAAGTCAATGAAGATTATCGCTTATAAAATCGATATCGATTATCGAATATAAGACATTACTAGATAAGATCTACTATCTTTAATGACGTATTTATTTTGCTCCTATTTTCAAAAATACTTGGAACCATTCTTAGGAATTCATTTATCATATTAACTAGAATATATCAATATTTTAGATCTAGTCTGTATAGAAACAGTATTAGTTAGTTTAATACATAGGATATTCCTATTCCTATGTTTTCAATCTACATCAGTTGTCATTTACCAGAAGAAAGATGTAGCTTTGTTTCGAATAGCATATGGTGTACCGCAGTGATCCATGTTAGGTCCCATTTTCTTTCTTATTTATATTAATGACGTAACGGTACCCTATCATATTTCTGTATTATTTTCAGCACCTATCGTTCTGAAATCACATAGAGATATTGATCTTACTGTATAACATCAATGATGTTTGAATGCATCATGTCTAAAGCCATAGATTTTAGTCTATGGAAGAAATGGTAAATTAATATCAAGAATTTTTCTGCAGACGCATATATAATTTACGATATGTTAATTAATGTATGAGGTTTTGTCGCTCTTATCGAATTCACATATGGCAGAATTTCTGTCATACCATGCACTAATTTGCCAGGGCCATTAATTCCACCATATGCACCACAGTGTATAGCAAATATTAATGTGCATTGATCATTAATTGCACCATATGCAACAAAACTTACTGCATATATTGCTTCTGTGCATCGACACTAAATTGTTAATTTCATATTAAACATGCATTATTTTCTTGCATCACCAGTCAGTTAGAACCATTTAGCTGTTATATTTTCCCGATTTGGAATTCTAGTGTCCAATTATTTATACTGTTCTGTGGAAGGAATTGAGTAATTATTTAGGAAATATATAGCAATATTTTCATTAAAATGATTTCATTATAATTACGGACTAACCTAATTAAATCACAGACGTATTTCTAAATATACACTATGTTCATTCTAAAACTTACCATCCCCTGTAATTGAAAAACCGCTAAATATTTGAGATATCGCCGGGAAAAGTCAATTTTTATCTTAGTGGGGAATATTTTTAATAGTCAAGGTGTCTTGATATGTTCAACCCCCTAATCCCTAGCAACCCCTGTTTTAAAATCATAAAAGAACCTACCCGCGTATTATATATCATTTGAAAGCGCGTATTATATATCCGCGTATTATATATCATTTTTATTGTCAACAGAAGAGCATCATTTTTGGAAATCGGTGGAGATTTTACAAAATTATTTAAAAACAGCTACAAGCTAATAAATTTATGTTACTTTATTAAATATTCAAAATGTTTACTATTTATCTTCATCCAATATTAAAGATGTTGCTGAAATTCCTCGCGGACATTTTCAAAAGTTTATTGCCTGATATCCCTGCACGTAAGTTTTGTAAACTGCTGATTTGAGATATCCCCGTAAATATCATTCGGACTGAGATCAAGTGATCTATTCCATTCTATTCTTTCCCCCTTCTTCATATCCACCTGTCAGAAAATGTGATAATATTAACAATTTTGTGTAATTTGTGTAATTAATAAATTGTGAAATTTGAATAATTTTGTAAAATCTCAACCAATTTCCAAAAATGATACACTGCTTATTCCCCATGAAAGGGGAATTTTCTATTTAATATTTAACAAATATTTATCAAATTTATTGCGATTTATCAAATATTTTGCGGTTTTTAAATTACAGGGGTTTTTAAATGAACACAGTGCAGTATATAGTTATAAAAGTAACCGAAAACTTACATAGTTATTTTTAGTATACGCTTCCAAGAATGGCTATTTTGCGTAGGTATTCATTTGAGTCCGTAAAACGGTTTACGAGGTTTGAATGTGTTTTTTGGGGTCTTTAACTAGCGACTGTTATTTTTTGTCATTTTACAGTGTGTTTTTTGCGTCAAATATTTAGTTTATATTTTAACAATAATAGTGAGAATGTAGAAAAAAATGCAATTAATGAAATTATATTTATAAATAATATGCTCCAAAAAGTTTTCAAGTAACGAAATTATTTATTTTTATAAATGTATTTTAAATGAACGAAATTAATGATAAAGTAAACAAATAAAACAAAATTAAACCAATATTTGGTAAGTGCTCCACTGCTGACAAAAGTTCCAAATGTGGCCTCCAAAAGTTCTTCCCTGTTGTAAAATTTCTAGTATACATTTCCTTTACCATTCGCCCCCAAAAATTTCAATTGGAATGAGATATGGGCTTTTGGATGGCCAAGGTATAAGGCTTCTATATTTCCATCTTGTAACCAGTCACTTACTACTAACTCTGCACATATGCATTGAGCAATTGTCCTGCAGAACAAGGTAAAGGTAAAGTTTTCTCGACACCATTGCTGCACGGATGGCAACATAATATTTTGCAGCAAGTCTCTGTAATCGCCATTAAGTGTTCATTCTACTTGCCAACAGAGTCCTAGACCGCTACCATTTATTGGCTTAATATATCTTTCTTAAACCGTGAATTTCGTGGTCTACATACTAGATACATCATACTAGATGCATCATGGTGTGATTGGAATACCTACAAAAAGTAACATATGACCAGAATTCAATCTTCTAAAATTTAGACTCATTTCTCATTTAGACTCGGAAATAGATATTTCGAAAAAACGAATTTTTTGCATATTTCATATTTCCAATATGGCGGCGAAAGAAGGAGGGGGGGCAGTTAGACAAATTTCAGAATATCCAAATGTACTATTGTATTGGCTATAAATTTGTACCAAACGTGCAAAAGCGACATTTTTATATCGATTTTACTTCACTAGATAGTATTTACGAGACGCATTTAGACTGGCGAGCCTCAAAATTTGTTTTATAGCCTCATCCAGCAAACTCAACGTTACATTATATTAATATTTATTTATTATGTATTTTCCATAACAAAGAAAAATTAAGTATTCACAAATACACATTATTGGATAAAATATTTCTTGAAAATCTATTACATTTCTAGTAAAATCCAATCATTTTATAGGTAGCTGTAGTAGTTCGTCAGGGGAGGCGTACGAAAAGGCCTACGAGTCCCGACAAATGGCGTCGTATGACTGCAACAAGAGCTACCAGGGCACCTTCGAGCGAAAAACTATGCCAACCTACATCGGCGAATTCAGCTGCGATAAAAGATCCCTGGCCGATGTCCAAATGACTGAACTTCCTCTCCAGGAGTTCAGCTCCTCTCCGCCTCCTGCTAAGCGTCCTGAAGGCAACTCCCACAGTCACCCCCCCGACGTGACCACCACCAGTCAGGATGTGCAACAGAACGCTCTAAGTCCAAGCATTCCCGAGCCTCCTCCGCCGCCCAGGGGACAACCGCCCGCGGGGACAAATCAGGCGGGTATATTGAGGCCGCACGGGGCCCCTACCACCCCCGGGACAATGAAAAAACGCGTCCAAATTCAAGAAATTTCTGTATGAGTGTCAGTTTTTGTTTTAATGTAAAGTGGACTAATCAAATTTTTAATAAAAAAAAATCAAAATCATATCTGACTGAGTAATGATTTTAAAAATAGAAAAAGCACTGTGATTGTCATAACATTTATTGTCATAATTTTTCTATGAGACTGTTTAGCATAACGTTTAATTACTTTCTCAATGTAATGGCCAGAGTCTCGTTTTTATAAGTAGGTAGATAATATTTGTCTTAAGTACTGTGATATTTTTATTAGGAATTCAGTTTTGCAATAGATAACACTGGCACACGTGTTGAAAATGCGACTACAGAAAAAGGTGCACATAAGTATCTGAATAATGGGCAATGAAAGCCAACGTATGGAATCTATATTTGAAAAGCTGAAAATAATTGATACCTATAATGTTTTCAAACTTACACGAAACACCATAAGAACACCTGACAAGGGAATCTTTGTTGGCCGTGTTCATGATACTTCAATTAGGTTTGAAAACACCCCAAACCGAACCCTCAACGTCGAAAACCTGAATTTTTTGTCAAGGTCCCGACCTTACAACACATTTAAATATTGGCACTATACTCCACCGTTTGTGAGGCTAAGACCCTACGGACAAATCAACTACAATTTTCTAACACTCGGTTTCCACAAACACCAAAACACTTTTACTTCGCGCGACGAGCGTGTCGCCAACCAATTTGGCATATTCGGAGACGATTAATAGTTATTTAACGAACTAGTGTATTAATGACAGCGATTAATAATCGAGATATTTTAATTGTCGAGATTATTAATCGCGTTTTAATATACGAGTTAGTTACAACATTTTTCCGTCGACTGTACTTTGAATTAAGTGGAGAAAATCTTTAAAATTTTAAATATTTATTTAAGAAATCTACAAATTCAATTATTCATTAATTATTATAAAGTATCACAAATCTGATTTATATTTTCGTTAGAACCAGTGCAGTTATTAAAATTGAAGGAAGGCACAGATAAATGATCAGTTTTATGATATTCTGAAATTAAATTTAAGTTTATGTCGTTATCTTGGATGATTGTTTCGGCGCTGGTAGAACTAGTATGAGGAGTTTTTGTGATAGTTTCACGGAAGATTTCTTTAGCTATGTCGACTTTATTTTGTACTGAATTTTCAATAGGTATATATTATCCTTCTGCGACATCAGTGGATTTTCAACCACCCAGTCGTTTAATGGCTGAAAAGTATGCACCACTGTCAGAAAGTATGGAGGCAGAAGAACACGTTTTACAAAACTATATTTCACATATTAAGCGTGACATTACTGACAGTGACAGATTGATGACACGGCATCTTGATTTGGAAATTTAAATTTATGCGTATGTTTCACTGAAATCGTTTATTAATAGAAAATCATGCATTAATAGGAGTCATTAATAAACGATTTTGTATACATTAATTAACCTAGTAAATACACGGTCGACGGAAAAACGTTTTAATCGTAAAAGTGTTTTGGTGTTTGTGGAAACTATTCCGAGTGTTATAATTACATCAAAGGTTTCAGCTGTATCCAGTACAATTTTCTAGCCTAATGCTATACTACAGTGAATTTATTGAGTCCTATATATTGCTTAGATGTATTGTCTCATTACCTAGAATTAACGTATTTTCAGTTAATCTCAATTCGACAAATTGTTATTGTATGAAAAGATATAATAATAAAAGATATAATAATCGTAAGTACTCTTAAACTTGCTTCAGTCTTATAAAAATACCCATCTCCATTCACATAAACTTTACAGTGGTGGGTACAACTTAATGAGCCAGATTTACAATGGGTAAAGTAGCAAGTGTATTTATAGGTGTCTGCGGTTATCAATGGGCAACACAGCAAATTCTATTCGCGAATTACTACACTACGCCCAATGTGCACAACCAATAATACTGCTGACGTCAGAGCTGAGAAAAATTAAGTACTCACAAGCTCCGCTAGATGTATAAGGCTTAGCTTACATGCGAATAGGTCACTGGGGGTGATTGAATTTTGGGTTGCATATTTTCAGATATAATAAATATGTCATTGTGAAAATTAAGAAAACTGCATTTTAAGTTTATTGAATAAGTGAAATGAAAACATATATCAACAAAATATACATATACAATTTATTTTGAATAACAAGAAATGCCTTATATAGGTTAGCTGCGGAAAAATTTAATTGATATTGCAGGAAATTAAAATATTGATCAATTGATTTTCATTTAAATATGAATTTTCTAATATACAAATTAAATTAAAATGCTTATAATAACAATAATAATATACTACCTCTCATGCTAAGAGCAACGGATAATTCAGAAGTTAAAGACTGCGGGAGAAGGAGCGGCATATTATTATTATCGCTGGCCGCATGTGCGACCAGGATCGTCTTATGTTAGTAAATTTAAACCACCATTCAGCGTAGGAATCAAGGAAACCTGGGAAACCTCATGAGCTAGTTATTGGGAATAAATTATTGAACATTAATTTCGCACTAGTGAAGAATTGAACGAATAGTGCTGCTAGGTGATCGAGCCGCGGAGCTTGCGCGTTAAACCGCTGGACCACTGTTACAGGTTATATAAATTAAATTTTAATATCACAAAATATGTACACACATATAATATACATATAGGTACATGCACTTATTATATTAGGATAGAGAGAAACAACGCTGTTTAAAACAAAAATAGGACAATTGTGCAATGAAACGTCGTACCTTCTGTACACGTATCTCCGTCCTCCTAGAAATTAGGGTTGGTATTTAGTATTAAAAAAAATCTATTTTTTTGTCAGTTATATCCTTGGATAGCAGGAGATGTGCAGGCAGCTTGATGGGCAAACGTCGTCGATAGCAGCTGTCTCGGATTTGAGAAGTACAACAATTCTGTAGTCTTCGGTCAATGCGTGGAAAGTGCAGTAAATTACAATAAATCGTCGTATACAATGGCAACTAACCTGACTGAAGCAAAATTGTTCAAATATATGAATATGAACTAATGTATAAATGTTATGTCACTAATTTTTCAATTTATTAATAACTATTTAAAAGGCATTTCCTGTTCATATTAATATTATTCGTCAAAAACTTACCAAACACAATTAAATTGATATATAAACCCAAAACGAAATGAAAACAGTTCAAATGCAATCGATGCTTATGAAATAAACAATGAAAATGGATGCATCGCTTTAAGAATTTTGTCACTATGTAAATCTGGCTGCGGTTTTTACGCCAACCATCAATGCGCATTTTCTTCGCCATCCTCGCTAACGCTGTAAGTTTTTGTGAATAGAGAAAAGTGTTGAGATATGAAATCAGTATACTTCAGCATAAAGTAAATTCTAAGTAATCTAATGAAATACAAGAAAATTAAGAAACGTAAAAACTTCTATTAAACTTCGTATAAAGTGTACCCGAGAGCTCGGGTTGCGACACGCAGGGTAAAACTACAAACAACTACTATTAAATTACAATTTTCAGATTGAGTTTCCAAAACAATTATAAGCTACTTTTTTAATTTCCGTCTACCAGTTCAGTCTGGCGACTTAATTACACGAAACTGTACGGCACACGCAATGCACAAACAACATTTGAGTTTATTATACACTTTACGACAAAGAGGACGGACCATCACAAATACTCGTATATTTTGTGTTTGAACCGTTTGGTACGGCTGATTTTAAAAACTTATTCTTTTATTTTAGAACTTTTAGAATAAATTTACTTTAGGAAAACAAAGTGTAGTCTCATATTTCAACAGTTTGTTTTTAACTCATTATATCTTAAATCATATATGAAATAATATATGATGATGTATAAACAGAAAAAAATAAATACAAAATAATGCCAAAAAGATGATATTTATTTCTTCGATTATTTCTTTCTAAAAGTAACTCTAAAAGTAAGAGGGTGAAAGTAAGTTCAAATTAAAAATGACGTATACTACGGATCTTTTATATAAAATATAAATATGAAATTAAAATGTACCATAAAAATAAAATGTAAAATAAAAATCCAGTGAAATTGTGTCTACCACACAAGTTCTGGGGTAGTTTTGATTTATTCCATTATAAATGTCTTTTTGGGGTACTGAATCCGAATCTGAGGTTTGCTAACAAAATTTCGTGACGCAACATTGAAAAAATTGCAAAAAAAGTAAAAAATCTTTTTTTTTGTTTCCTTGTTGTTGTCCTGTTTCTTGCTTATAACCCATAAACCATTAAATTTTGGTAAATAATCTTTCTGAAATACGCCACATCCAAATACGTCAATTTTCAACTAGGGCTTGCGCTCGAACGCTTAGTCTGAGAATAACTAAACAATAACATTTATAAGAAATTGTGTGCTTTCATTTCAAATTGGGAGGTTATTTAAGGAAAGTTAATAGTTTCCGTCATGAGAGCAAAAAATCGCCGAAATTTATTTATTTTTTTCAATTTTTGTCAATGTTTTGTCACAAAATTGTGTTGGAAACCCTCAGATTCAAATGCAGCACCCCAAAAAACATGTAGAATGGAAGAAATCAAAACTATCCCAAAAGCTTTCCCGCTCGGGGTCCTTCTAAGCACAAATTGACGGTATTATATTTTAAATAAGTAATTGACGTGAATTAATTGAGATAGTTTACGATTTTGGCAAAGATCTTAATTTTTCTCAAATAGTTCTGATAAAAATCACTAGTTAAATGTCCTGAACTCAATATAAATCCTTGTCATACTTAAATATTAATAATACATACATACTTTAAATGTTATTTGTAGTTTTAAACAAAACTCAGTTTTACAAGTCAAACTCTGACTAATACATTATACCTAGATCTGTTTTTCAAGCAGTATTTGTAGATTCAGAAGGTATCACAACAACCAACTGCATAATGGAAATACTGTTGTTTTTGTTGATTTTCGTTATTAGCACCATTACGTCTTTGGCATTGATTATAATAGTCGATATTGAAATATAAACAATTTAGTTTATTGCACCTTGTTACCTAGATGACCCAGATTTGTGAGGTTACTGCTAATTTGGACTTGAAAGAACAGATAATATTTCGTATACATTATTGGCGAAAAGGCATCTACTGAAATTTTAGTTTAACATAGAAGGCTCTACTCAAAATATGGGTTGATATTCTATATTATAAAGTGAAACTATTATCTCTACATTGTAGATGCTAACATGTTTTGTTTGGGATTATCAATGTCAAATCAAACTTTAAGTAGATAATACCCTTTGTAGACATAGCAACCAATTATGTAAGTACACTTTTTACGTGAAGGTTACGTATCTTCGTTCTTTCAATCAACTCTACCTATTACTACATAGTGTTAGTAACCGCATCATTATTGTTGTTGATGTTTCATTTGATTATGATTCGCATCTTATTTTTACTATCATTTTTCTACTATATACAGGGTGTACCTTAACTATGTGATAATATTTAGGGGTTGTCATTCATGGGTCCATTATATAAACGTATGTCGTAATTGTCTTAATTTTTGAACGGGGTGGTAAAGTGTAACGAATTTTTTTAAGATAATACCTGCTGACACCACAGATATTTTCGTGAAATTTGATACGTACCTTCTATGGAACAAGAGGCATTTTCTGATGTAAATCAATTTTTTCCGCATCTTCCAATGGCATTCTTAAGAAATTTGCATGAAAATATTGCTTTTATTAAAATCAGTTACATCGAAATCAAATTCTTTTCTCAGCGGATTTGGTCTCTTGATTTCCTCTCGTCCGACACACGGTTTTCGTGTAATAATAACGGTTTCTCTGCATGGCTTTGTTGTTCATATCTGATACAATAATTGGTAATTGGTAATTGGAAAATCCCAAGAACGCAAGTGGAAGACATAAGATGCGTACGAAATTTCATAAAAATATACAGAGTGGTAACAAAGATAAACAAAAATTTTAAAACTTTATTACTCTGTAGACCAAAATTTAAGGCGATTAAGGCCATATCATATTTTTCTTAAAAATTGACCACTGAATTACACCCTTAAATATTAGTATCTCATTAAGGAACACCTTATATAACTCGAATTTTATTTCATGGATGACAACTGTAAATATGATGAAATGCATCTCATTTTCTCTCTATATATATAAACATGTGCATTATAGCGTTGACATCCGTAGATTAAGTCTAGCCTAGTATAATAAATTATTTATTATATCAAGTTATTGGCGCTATAAAATCAAAATCTCTTCTTTATAGAAATTCAATTATAATTTCGTAACCTAAGACATTGATTTTACATGCATTTTAATTGAAAATTATATGGCACTTGATACCGATAAACATGTCACTAAAACCATAAATACTTATTAATTAATTATATACTCACCATAGTATTATATTAATTTTTATACTATAAAGTAATTTAAAATAAAACATCAAAAATGTTGTTTCTGTAAAATGAAGTAAAACAATTTAATTTTTGGGAAATGCAAATGTCCATGGGGATATAATATTTTATAAACAACAGTTTATCTTTTCGTGGTTTATTAGAAATTTTCTGCTAATTCATTTCTGAAAAACAGTGAGATAAAAATTAGCAACGCGGTAATGCACCTTTTAATTAAATCAGTTTATAAGAGTTTGGTATTTTGTATTTATTTTTTTTCTGTTTCTCACGGTAAGTCAAGGACTGATTTTTACACAATATAATATATCTAATAAAGCTTTGGTATACCTACACCCTATAAATACTAAATAATGTCTCTAATATTTCATCGTTTTAGTTTACATAACGATATACCTTCTGTAATTTTCTATTTGCTGCAAATGAGTTTTTAAATGAGTAATAGAGAAAGGTATATGATGAAAGGTGTGATAAATATTAGAAACATATATTTTATATAAGACATACTTATTTAAACAGTAATAAATAGGGACAATGCTCTGGAAATCCTAGAAATATTTGCCATATATTTCATTATTAATACGTTTGGTATATTAAGGTGTAGAATTAACTAAAAATAAACATCTCCCTTAAATATGTCTTGTAAGATTAGAAACTAAACACATATTGAAACTATTGAAAGCATCTAAATCCAAGAAATAATGGCATTAATTATATATTATATTATTACTTGAAACGGATATCACGTTATCTAATGAAAGACAATACGAAGGCAAACTTAAAAATAGAAAGAAGGATTGAATATGTGAACATGACAATAATATTACAAATAAATTCGTCATATATGGACATACTTTTAGTATCCTCGTCGCTAATGAATATTATCGTTAACATGTACGTATCTTACATAATCAACAATAATTAATTACGTGCTTATTCGGAAACTCAAATTATCGCAATTTATATTACAGGCAAATGCAAACGCCCATGCACAAGGCTTGACCATCAAGAAATTACGACAAATAGAAATTCGCCGAATGCTCGTTAACTAATTAATTTGATTTAACTGTAACACAGTCAATCGAATAAATAACATTCAGCTTCGTACACAACAATGATAATGGCAACTATCAGCAAAAATGACATTTTCTATTTATTAAATGGTGAATCACATATTGGAGAGCTATTGCATATAATATAGTATCAAAATCACGTTTAAAAGAAATATAACTTTTCGATAATACCAGTCAGTGTTAAAAGTAAGATGGTATATACAATAATATAGTGATATCAGTGCATATTTAATATGGACACTGGTAAAAGGCGTTAGTTTCAATACGACAGTCATATAGTACATTCAAATCGTAATCTAACGGCTAGATCTGTTTTTTTAATATGTTGTTAGGACCACTACCTGTAACGTAGATACAAATTTGCCGCTTCAAAAGACATGTGCTAACTTCATAGTACTCGAAAAACCGCGAAATGTTCCCTATTTTTTCACTATATCTTCTAAACTATGCGTTTGTTTGCGTTTGTTCCTCCAAAAATTGGCAATTATATCCAAAAAAGTAAACTTTTAAAATTTCGTCAACTTTCGTTTCGGGGAGAATCTTACGGGTAAAGTCATGGGGAATACGTTGTAGCGAATCTAATTAGATTTAATTTAAGCACAGAACGACGTTCGTAGGTCTGATAGTTTACTCACAATGCTTAAAAATCCAAAAAATGTTCAAAGTATAACATACTAATCTACTTTAAAAACGCAATAACATGTATAGTGACATAGTGAAAAACCGAAAAATGCGAAAATTTCGGGGTTTTTCGATTGCTACGAAGTTAGCACCGGTCTTTCGAATCTGCAAACTTGGATATATACTACTGGTAGTGGTCCAAATAACATATTACTTCTACTGTACCGATTTCTGCTGTACTATTTAACTGGCTTACAAGAATATAGAAAAGCAAATATAGAAAATTTATAAAATTAGAAAATTAGTAAGGATTAAACTGAATACCTCCTGTATTCAGTTTAATCACAATACTATCATCGATATATCCTGATGTCCTGATGTCCTGATATATAAAATAATAAAACCCTATATTTTTTTTATTTTATATATTAGGTATGTACTTACTTTTATGGGAGCTAATTCTTCGGAACATATTCATTCGAATATATTGTTGAATGTATAGTAACACCTAAGATAGGTTACATAAAGTATGTGAGATTTTATATTTTAGATTACATATGGTCTTATCTGAGTCTTTACCTTAATCGAGGTAAACAAGAAGTTACTTTGGATTTATAATTACATAACGATATACTTAATTTTTTCTGCTTAACAGAAGATAATTACTATAGCCATAATATTTGACCAATTTCTTTACAAACACTGTAATTTTCTAAATTTATATTATTGGGATATAAAATATTATTACTTTTAAATAATTTATTGTATATATTGCTTTTAAGCTGATGGCTTTTATATCTATTTTGTGACATGATGGTTTAACATTATTATTTTATAATGACTTATTTAAATTGGTACAAATTTCGTCATTTGCCATTTTAAAATACAAAAATTAATTAACAATAAAATTAATGTCCTAATCTAACCTGAGGCAACCTATATATGTTATTAAATAGACAATATTTTTTTTAAATGAAAGAAATGTTCAAATCATATATCACTCTGAAAATCCTCAATGAAGGTGAAAAAACTTGTACAACTTCTAAGTGGTTCGTTTCCGTATATATGTCCAGATATACAACTAGTAAGTGTGTCTTCCTTATTATTCATATATGTGCTTATTTCTCTATGCAATGAATTGCTACAAAGTATTGGTAACAGACAAACATATAGAATATCATTTAAGTAACACATATTATTATTATGTATTTGCGAAATATCACACTACTACTATAACTAATGTTTGACGCTCAGTATGAGTAAGTGATTGAACTTAAGAGTAAGCCACGTAATTGTTAATATAACAGTTATGCTTATCATTCTAATTTAAGGTAAACACTGTTATTTTATAGAATAACAATAATTATTTTATGTAATAAATAATATGTTTTCGTCTACAAAACAAGTAATCCCATACACCATGAAATGTTTTTTTACGTATTAAATTTACGTATTAGAGATCTGGAAATTGTATCCCTTTATAGGTATCTTGATAATTCAGTGAACCATATGAGAAGGAATTATCAAAATTTACAGCCAACCCCCTTCGACGGTTTAGGTGAATTAAGGCTTGGGTACATTGTATGCTGCTACTTTAACATTGATTGATATACAATTTAGGATAATTTGGGAGGACTCTGGCAGTAAATTTGAAATATTCTGGAGAGGCTTAGTTATCGCGAAAACAAAATAGACAATTTGGCTGAGTTGAATGGGAAGGATTTTAGGTAGAGACAATCATCGCCCCAAATGAGTCCAATTATGTATTGTCACAAATAATTCCCCATGTAATTTACGTTGGTATCTTTCATTTATAGTTCCCAGTTAAAATACTCTTGAAGATATATTAGATATATACATTAGATATATTAGATATATTGTGTTAGAAAATTAAGTTAATTTTAAAAAGAGAAGCACTTATTTTATAATACCTATAATAGTAACTAATGTTTTTAATATTATTTATAGTTAAAATATACTATTACTTGAATATATTACGAATTACGATCAGTTGTATAACATGACTCTGGCTAGCATACTTATATATAGGTAGTTAAATATTGTTTAATCTGTATTATTGTTATATTCCTAAGTAATCCCGCAGGAATTGAGTGAATATAAATAATTTGGCTTATACTAAAAAATAACGTTGTAACAATAAACTGAATTAAAATGTAAGTTATAAAAGACTCTAAGGAATTTATTTATCTTGTGACGAAATATTATATATTAGATGCTAAATATTTATTGCCAACAAATTCCTCTTGTTTTTATATTGTTCATCAGGCGTAACAAGTGAATTTTCTACCCATTTTAGACAATCAATTCATTTGTTCGCAAAGCTCAGCGTAGTTATAATAATACCTAACGCAAAACCACTTATTCTTACTTGCCGATTTTTCATTTGTTTATCGACAATATAAAGTTTTATTGTGACAGGGAGAATTAAATATGTTTCACTTTCAGCCACATATATTTATATTAATGGCAATATAACAATTTGAAATTGAATCAATTATATTTATTTTCTGTTACCATTATCCTGTGGAAATGTATTATGGTCGTAGACAAATCACAGTATTCAACTTGCAATTAATGACCATTATAAATTCGGGCAATATGCCACCCTCGCCTACGGCTCGTGACGGAAACGTCATTACAAACTATAATAATGAACAATTTCCGATTCTGTACTTGATAATCAAAAGTTCAGATTTTGTGAGTAACGATGAGAGTCTTTGGCGATATTTTCAAGCCACGTGGTTAAAGTGAAACATATGTAGATATGCGACATATATAAATACCGATGACTTTATGACCATGACTATACTCTATCCAACGAGAGAATGGACTTGCTTTGCGCATCGACGACTAAAGAGGAGGGGCTCTGTAACGAGCTACGCAGGACCGTCATTCCATGAAATAAATTCGTAAGTAGGTGAAATATGATGCACGACCTAAAATTAAAAACAAAAATAAATCATTGACCACGGTTACTGGTGGTGGATAGTATGCGTATTAAATAAAACATATTTATTATTATATTTCTTTACCTGGCCTCTTTTATTCTTCTTAATTGGCGATAATGGTGGATTTATCTCGTCTCTGCCTGCTGCCATTCTTATAATAGATTTAAAACTTATTTCACAACCGTAAACAACACAACTAAAATAACCGTACTTGCGAGACTACAAATACAAACTGTGAATAGGTAGGCAGTAGTAGGTACTTTATATAATTAGGTACCAGGTAGGTATCGGACCCAGGCGCCGGCCCCGGCTACCTGTTGAGCCAATTAAGACGTTGAGGGCGTTGAACTAATGTTCTAAGGGGCGGAGATCTGACCAAAACAGACGAATTTTCGCTCGAGTGCAAGTCCATTCTCTCGTTGGATACAGTATAGAAAATCTTATGTCAAATTGTATACCTTCCAAAAATATAATTTAATACACAATTATTACTCTAACGTTTCGTATGTTTATAATGTAAACTAATAATTTCAAAATGTCATTGAAGAATGCTAACGTGAGCTCTGTCAAATATGTATAAATATAATATGCTTATGATCATATACATTGTTTCATGTCTCCCGTTGAATATGATGATATGCACTGAAAAGGACATCTGTATACTCTTTATATAATAACTATAATGTCTCGTTTATATATTTACTGTATGGATAGTATTTTAAAAAGCAACAATAATAATTGTACTATATTTTTTAATTGTCATCATAAAGGAACACTCACAATTCTTATGGAAAATGACTTTCTGAAAATTTGATATGATGCAGTCCTCGACGTCTTGATTAAAAGTTCTCATGGACACAACTCAATCCCATGATGAGTTTTTGAGTTATGGGTCGTCAAACTTTTTTTTTCACATATTTGTCTATATTTCCTTTATTAAAAAGGAAAGTACATTTAAAAGTACATTTAAATGAAATTTTTTTATTCTGAGCTGTAGGTTTTATAGTGTCTTCTTAAAATGTACCACAAAAATTTGTGCCACATTTTAAGGGTCTTACACAAAATAGTGGCGGCAAAAGATGTCAATTTAGAGAAAATCGCGAATATCTGAGAGCGATCAATTGTGTAGGTTAAAAAAACCGAAGGCTAGATTTTACTTATTTTTTAATATGTTTTTACCAAAAGGAAACAAGAATTCCTAGTATTGATAGTATTCCTGGTATTGAATAGTATTGAACAAAAGTTTAATATTGTACGTTGATGAAAGCTAAAACTGATATTAAAAATGGCACTTCGGGTAAATAATGTACGATGTTATACTTGCGATAGACATTTTAATATACAGCAAATGGCTTTATTGTATGACGCATCAAATGAATTCAAACAACAAATAGCGATTGCTCAAAGAGCAAATAGAGAGGTTTAGCTGAAGAACATATTAATCCTGAAACAAGAATTTGTTTAAACTGTCATCGTTCAATTTTGCGTGAAATGCAGGATATGGAAAATAACCTTCCAGTACGAAACTGAATGTTTTAAAACGAACTTCAAAGTCTTATTTGCAATGCAATGAATAATATTCACAGATCATCTTTACAATGTAGAGTGGATATTTTTTATCATCAGGATATCTTTATTCCAACCAGGACTAGAAGCTGCAGTCATGATTTAGATGAAAATAGCTTACTTTTGTCATTTCTGCTTCCTGCACTGCAATTTATTATTCAACGATATTTAGTTCCGGGACATGAACTGGTGATTGTTTTATAAGAAATGCGCTCAAAAGGCGTTAACAAATGCAATGCTGTGAGAAAGACCTTAACGAAGAGGAATTCAGGAGTGTTCCTTATTTAAAACGGCTAAAAAATTATGTCTTAAATTAAAAAAACCAAGTTTGACGAGCCATAACTCAACAACTGGTCATAGGATTAGGTTATGTCGATGAGACTATATCAGGAGGTCGAGAACTCTATAATATCAAATTTTGAGAAAATTTTACCGAAAGCCAAATAAAAATATTTCAATAAGAAATTTGCGTGGTCCTTTTCGCGTGTTTTATATATACGGTTAATAAAAAATCAAAAGAGGCTGATACGCATACATTTTATAGAAAAAGTGGGTTTAAAACTTATGGTCGGTTATTGTCTTAGTATTTTTATTGCAATTTGGTATAAAAGCTGTAATGTTACAGTTTTATTATTATGATAATATTTTTTTATAGTTCTTATTTTTCTGTAACAGTTTTATTAGGTAAGATTATTTGAATGATTAATGGTGATTCGTCAAGTGATTTCATGACGAAAAGTTTCTGTGTGTACAGTTTCAGGTTTTTTCGTTAATAAATTTTGAAATGGGAGGATGGAAAATTAATTATTCTTGGCTATATAAAGTTGAATGAAAAACCTTCGAGATAAAGGGTACAAAACCATTTATCTTAAAGATAAAAAATCTAATAAATTTATTAAGCATATTGTTAACATTTAACATTTAACAAAAAAATATATTTTTCCAGTAGCGTAGAAATTAGATTTTGCAGCCCTTTCGTCCCCTAACATCTACGCCACTGACTTTGTCCTCAAAATTGAATACCAATGCGTTTTCTTTATTAAATTGGGATACAAAAATAATATTCACTTTGTATAAACATTTTTTGTAAATGGTATTCTAGGCAGGTTAGATAATAACAGAATGTTGTCGCAGGATAGGAATGGACATATTCTCAGATTATTTGATAGAATAAATTCGGAGATCTTGCCGTATTCTTCAGAATTCAACAGTTTCAGTGAGAGCTTTCGCCGATATCTACAATTGTGTGGGCTTTTCATCCAGGGAATGACGAGCGACGTATACCTACAACTTCTTGAAAGGGTATTAGGGATGGATGATGCTTGTTTTACTTATACAGCAATGTATCGTAAATTTCGATAATTTGCACTTATGGACGCATGAAACCAGATGCTATACAAGGCCAACAACATTTTGAGGAGAATTTTGTATTCATTTGTTTTCGGTATATATTTTTTACTACTCAGATTGATCTCAGAAATATTTTAGAATGTCTGAAATAAATCATGCAGACATGTGGGAGAATATACCTTTGAGTTTTAGCAGAAATTCATGGTGCAAATGAATAGCTATCCCGAACATTATAGACGCCAGGTTCTGAGGTGGTAGAACCACTGATTAGTCGAGGTGGTCCAGTGTCTTGGCCTCCTCGATCGCCCGATATAAATCCATTGAATTTTTATGTTTGGGTTTCTTAAATAAATCACGTAGAAGGTTTCTACTGAAGTAAATAATTCACCTGGGGATAACATTTTCATATTATTATTTAAATTGTTTTTTTTCCTTATACTTAACTGCTTTGTTCTTATTACAGAGCGATTTGGTCTTATTACTGTACCAATAAAAAGCATAAATAAATGTAATTATTTTTTTAATTAATCAATAATTAATTGTTCAAATTTATTGCTGAGATTCTCTCAATTGGTAGGGTCTCATATTGGCGGTGAAAAATTACGAAAACAGTCTTTAGCAGGAGAAACTTCAGTAATACATTTCTGTTTCCAAACTGAATGGTGAATAAGAACGTATTCAATTTTCATGAAAATATGAAAAAATTAGTGGGGGTATGCTAAACCTAGTTTCTATACCACTGGAAAATATAAATCTTTATTCTACTAGCCAAACTTAGGACTATAATGTCGTATTTAGGAGTTAGTTTTCAGATTTTTTCAGAGACCCAAAAAATTAAAGGTTAACATTTTCAGTATAGTACTCATATTTGTACAACAAAGTAGGTAGAATTAATTTTTATTTTCTATCTATTCCAAAATGTTTATGAATGGCGACCCATTCAAAAAAACCAAAACGAGAAAACTGAAACACCATGGAAATACCTTCACTTTTTAGTGAAGTAACTCGAAGACTAAACCAAAGCACTCATGCCCATAGGGACTTTTAATCTCCTGATGGATCAACTGCGTAAATACCTGTCCTCTATATTAATTAACCTTTTACTTTATTTCCATGAAATTTCTCTTTAATGCACAATAAACACCGTTGGCATAAATATTAATAGAATTTGTACATAATATTACTGGTATTTTTATATACTTTATAACTACCTATACTTTCTTATATGGCATTTTGGATACTTCCATCAACATGGATTTATCTAAAGTAAAGGTAATGGAAATCCATTTTCATAATTTATTTATCTTTTATATTATTAAAGGAATGTTTATGTAAAGAATAAATTCATCTTTATCGATGTAACATCTGAATTGTTTAAATAATAAATACGTTATGACGATACTTTGTTATTTATTTACCTTCAATATGCTTTGCGTCAAATGCATTGATTACACCTCCACATTGATTAGTTTCCAAAGCATTGTTTTATAGTATTTATCTACATTCATCTTAGATATCATATATTAATTCTCATATAAATATATATATATATATATATATATATATATATATATATATATATATATATATATATATAAAATAGTAATTAGTTAAATGAACTATTGCGAATTAACTAATAAAAATTTAAAAAAAGTAGAACAAATACTTTTATTATAAAAACTGAGTAGTTCAAATTTGTCAAATGCAATATAAAGCAGATGAAGAAGCGTTGTGTCATTTGTTAGAAGTTTATTAATATTCTTATGGGTTAACATACAGATGTTGTTTCTTAGTTTTTGGCTGTAGTTAATATTACCAAAATGGCAACGTTTCGACATGGTACATCTCCAACGGTTTCAGGTAACTATTATATTAAATTTGTATGTTGCCTGTTTGTATTTTTCGTTTTGGATTAGCCATAGTTAATTTATTTGGTTTCTTTACAATGTTTCAGAAAATTGTAACAAAAGAATATGCTGACCCACTTGCCATACTGTACATTTTAATATCGAAAACCATACCTAAATATGTTAGCGGTTTTCTGTTAAAGTAACATGATATGTTAAAAAAACTAAAAAATATTTTAGGGGCGAGTTTGGGGGTGTTCCCAAATCCCTGGACTAAGGGCGACAGTACTAAGGGGCTATACAAGTACTCAATATCCCGCTTTAGTTCCATTTCAGTTCACGAGTCAGTTTTAGGTGATTTTGTTCCAGTGTATTTACACTCCTTTGTGAACCTCATAACCTCAAGACACATCATTGTTTCTGTCATATTATCTTTTTACTCAACTTAATGTGTGTGGTTATAATGATCATAATTCCAAATATGTTCCAAATCTACTTAAATAATTAACTCTGTCTAAATAGCGTCAATATATGTAAACATTTTAGTAAAAAAATTCTGATATGTTCATGACCTATATATAATTGGGGAATTACTAGTATGTTAATTGGTATTAATGGATTTTGCATGACCTATTATGTACACGGTAATTTATTTTGTTTGAGAAATAAATTAAGAGGTGTCTGTTATGAAACTCTCCAAATAACCGTTTAAGTAATGAGTATAGTTTATATTCACAGAAAAACTGAGATATATAGAAATTGAATGTGGATTTAGTGAAGAATTGTGACTAATCATTGCAAATATAAATATACTGCTACGAAGGTATTAATGATCCACAGGATGTGATGTAGATAATGCATGGGCAACATTACCCGCGGGCCACATGTAAATTTGTTTTAACCTTACTTACTTCGGGTGCCTAGGAAGTATGTCTCAAAGTGATTAATTTAAAGGATTTAATTTTTTATGGGATAAAAACATATTTTTCCGTTGGAAGAAAAGTAGTCAGTATATTCTTCCCGAATTAGCTCTGCTTTTGAAGGCGTTTTTTTAAGTGGTTTGGTTTTTGGTTTTGCCTCTTGAATGACGCTAAGGTATCAAAAATACTGGATAATAATTTGGGAGGTTATTTAGTAACTAAATTGCAAAATTCCAGGGCTCCCTTGGAACCACCACCTTGAATATTATTTTTGACAAAAAAATCGTGATCAGTGACCAAAATTCCCGATGCACCGATTTTGAGGTGATTCTCATCGTGAATGAAAAAATTTTCGTCATTTTGAAGCCGTCATCGTCATATTGAATATTGATTTTTACCACATGTTCCAACAAAAAATTCGAAATTATACACCAAAAATTCCCGAGACACCATTTTTAAATCGTTTCCAACAATAAATGCAAAAAAGATTCCTTTCCGACAATAAATGCAAAAAACATTGAATATTGATTTAGACAAAAAAATCATGATATAAGTTATATAACCCCAAAACTCCCCAGACACATTATTCGTATAATAGTAATATAATATACATATAATATTCATATAATATTCATATAATATTCATATAATATTCATATAATATTTATATAATATTCATATAATATTCATATAATATTCATATAATATTCATATAATATTTATATAATATTCATATAATATTCATATAATATTCATTTGGACAAAAAAATAGTTCATATGTCACCCAAAAAAAAAACCGATATACAAATTTGGAATCCTTTCGGATCATAAAGAATATTGCCTTCATCCGCCATTTTAAGAATTAATCAGTACTATGTGGCAATTTTATAGGCGAAACCTGCATCGGAATATGAAACGTCTCAAAATATATTGTAAAAAATAAAAAATTAGGTGTTTAATTTTAAAAAAACGCAACAAACGTAAAATATAAGAAAAAATAGTGCTGTATTGGCAGGGATAGAACCTGAGCCCTTGCTCTCGTGGGTAGACTTATACACGTGAGGTTCTAAATTGACCGACTTCAATACATAATAAATCATTTGAGTTTATCAAACACGAGGACATATAGCTTTAATCGCATTAATGGATTTTTATGAAATTTTGGTATGTTGTGTTGCGTGGCAATTTTTGGGACGCCAAAATATTGATGTATTCGAAACGCCTACACGAAATTACGCACTAACAGTCAGAGACGAACTCACAAAATTTACACAAGCTTATGCTCTTTCCGACAAAGCTAGTAAATGCATCGTAAGCACATTATCGTTACATTTTCAACACTTCGGTACACCGTTAAGGATTCACTGTGAATATGGCCATGAACAGCATACTCTGTGATCTATGTAACTACCCTGTACGATATAAAATTCACAGTGTCTAGGGTCAGTCATCCGCAAACAAATGGATCATTAGAACGATTCGAACGATTGCAACGAAATGATTAGCCTTTCACTTTCAATAAACTTTTCACCGCCACTATATAGGGTCACAGTTTTCTTTAAGGTAAAAACTTCTTTAGGCGCGGTCTGAACTTTTATTTCTGTGGGTGTTGAATGAGACTGGGCCGTCACGCGTCACGGTCGGCTATGTAACGCTACTGCGGGTCGGGTAAAGTCAAGGTACTAAGTCGGGTAAAGCGCGCTTCAAAAGCATTTCAAAGACCCTTATTGTGGTAGAAACAGTGTATACAATCTCCTTCGCCAGTGCGGCATCAAGTACATGTCCAAAACTCCGGAAAATCCGTAAAAAAAACAAATTCAAAAAATGTTTACATACATGTTAGTTCCTGACAAGGGACATACAAAAATGGTCACAGGCCCTGCACCAAACCAGCACCAAAATTGAAGATGTGTGCAAACTTGCAAAGAAGAGACGTATCACGTAGCAAGGTACGTCCTTCACACACTCTAAAACAACCAACAAACCAAACATTACAGCTACAAAATATATATATATATATATATATATATATATATATATATATATATATATATATATATATATATATATATATATATATATATATATATATATATATATATATATATATATATATATATATATATTTGTGATTTTAAACTTTCCTATTTTACGGCTATCTGGAATAATTTACAGCATCTCCCGTCTCCACTTTGACTCTGGAACTGAAACTCTGAATTATGGATCCCCAGTCCGGTCTCCCCTATTCTCAACAGCAATCAAAATTTATATCCTCTTCCCAAATTCTTTTTAGAATTCGTTACCAAGTTGAATTAATTATTTATCTCCTCTTTATTCCTTCTATTTTTCCACTCTTGATTTTTTCATAGGGTTCATGCTATGCACTATTTCTCACTTCATTTATTGTCTTTATTTTAGCCATTATTAACCTCACAAATTCACTATACCTTATGCCTTATATGTATAGTTTACAATCTTATTTCTTATTAACTATTTCCTATCATTTTATTTTATCTATTATTCAATCAATGTTTGTTTCAGATATGGTACATTATTATTTTTAAATCATACTCAGTTACCTTTGGAATATGACATTTTTTGACATTTTTAAAATTGTACATAACCTGTATCCAATTATAATATTCCCATGGTAATACATCTATTAATTTCACAAATCTCAATTTATGTATAGTACTGAATTTAAGGTTGGTATTTAAGCTCTATTTTGTTATAATTTGACGGACGGACGGACGGATTTTACGAAATTTTGTTTCCTTTACCAGAAAACGATTTTTGATAAAATCTTACTTTGTCTTAACTCTTATTCTTGACCTCCTACGAAAATTAGCGATATTAGTTTTCCGATCAAATGCAATATCTTCGACTTTCATAGCTCAGAGATATAATAAAGATATCAGTATAATTTCGCCGTTTACATTTTTTCCTACCTGTTAGGGGTTTGTATGTAATGCCACCCCATACATTTTGTGGAATATTTTTCGGATATTTCTATTGCATGATGTTCAATAATTTGTGTCTCTTATTATTTTTCCTATCGAATTGTTAGTACCTTATCCACTTGATAATTACATGGAACTAACGAATTCATTTACAAAAGATCCGCGATCGGCGATCTATCAGATTTCATGATCTAAGAAGCGGGCCTAGTCGGCCTATTGTTATTGTGCTTCCTTATGTAATAAGATATGTCGTCATTAATCAAACAGTGTACCATATTTAGTTACCCTTAATTGTTAACGGGATGCAACTAATGTATAAACATATTGACACACAATAACTTTTCTTTCTACAATAGGTATACAACATATATTTAGAATATTAATTAATATTTTAATAATCCTAGTGGATCCTATCTTGGAGGTAATGAAATCGGTCGTTTCATTGCATAGTGGTGCTTCCAATCTTCAAATGCTACTCATATAAACCGAATTAGATGATGGGCAATATACCTACTGGAGGAATTAATTCATACCATTATTCACGCAGGGTAACGTTTAATGGATGTTAATTGTGGGTTGAATACTATACTTTGTCCATACATTTTTTGAAGTGAATACTACTTTACTCATGAGAGTGATTTTTTAAGGTCGCGTTATGACAGATTTTAATAACATTTTCGTCTAGCAAGTGAGATAAAGTATATGACAGATATGAGGGAGAGAGAGAAACAGATATAGCGAATGCAGCGGTATTTATACTGGATCTGCGGAACAAGAAGCCTTTGTAGTCAGAAATTCCATAAAATGTCACATATTGACACTGCAGGACTGCCATATGCAACTGTGTTTGTCGAGGGTGTGTTTTATATGATAACAACAAATATTGATAGTTTAACAAACGGTGTAGTGGGAAAACTAGTGCATATTGATTGTGATGATACAGGTGAAGTCACGATCGCATGGCTAGATTGTCCGGATTCACCGAAAGTTGGTGAAAACAATAGGGTAAAATTGCAGGGTATGTAAATGCTAATCAAATTACTAAAACAGCTGCACTAATCCGTAGAAGAGTAGCTATAATACCGAAACGATCACATACAAGTCTTCGAAAGCCGAAAGCAATTTTGATATAATTTTTGACGATCATGACAGAATCGGAATTAACCAGAATACAA
Organism: Tetropium fuscum; assembly: GCA_964058915.1. Taxonomy (NCBI): domain Eukaryota; kingdom Metazoa; phylum Arthropoda; class Insecta; order Coleoptera; family Cerambycidae; genus Tetropium; species Tetropium fuscum. Next base: position 117,316 of record CAXKVY010001249.1, on the reverse strand, counting down.
TATTACTTATGCATATGCTGCTGGATATATCTGGAGTGGGCTTTCGAATCTGATCCAAATGGATGATGATCTTTTTGCGGAGGATGCGCCCTTGCCACTACTTTACTTTCTTCCTGAGAAATTCGGTTCAGATATGAATAACGACCGGATCATTGCCACGACTAAATCAGGAACAACGATTGTTGATTGATGCTATATTGCTGATGCTGTGATTAATCATTAATCACTATTATAATTCATTGCTATACAAATACATGGATGCTGTACAGTATAGGGTGCTTGGTGAGGCGATGCTGAGAGGGAAAGGAGATGGACATTTGGCATCCATTTAAACCAAACATACTTTTAAATTCTACGGTTTATTAATATTGGCAATTTAGTACTACCCCACAGTATTACTATAATTACTACCCCCACAGTACAATTCATTCACGCGTAAGATATAACAGTAACAAACAAATAAATATAAAAAAATATTACATTTAGGTAAGCATTATGATCTAAATTTGACTTTTGGCATTCTTTTTTTTATTTATCCGAAATACCTACATAAACTTGCAAAAAATATATTTAGTAGAAAATAATTGTAATGGCACCTAATTAAAAGTGTCAATATTCAGTCTTACAAATTTAAAAAAAATGTGATTAAAATATTACAATCTTTTAAAACTTCTCTATTTTATCCTTACGTGGCATAATCATACATATCATTAAGTTTTACCAATCACTAATAAAAGTCGAAAGACTATCAATCGGTAGTAAGTTCTATTTATTACTATAATTACTACCCCGCAATACAATCCATTTACGCGTAAGATACAACAGTAACAAACAAAAAAATATAAAAAAATATTACATTTAGGCAAGTATTATCCACTAAATTTATATGTTAATATTCTATTTTTGTTTGTTTGTCCGAAATATCTAACTTGCAAAAAATATATTTATTAGAAAATAATTGTAATGGTACCTAATTAAAAGTGTCGATATATGTCTTACAAATTTAAAAAAAAATGTGATCAAAATATTACAATCTTTTAAAACATCTCTATTTTATTCTTAAGCATTATCATACATATCATTAAGTTTTACCAATCACTAAGAAAAGTCGAAAGACTATCAATCGGTAGTAAGTTTTCATTTACTAACAAACAGCCAAAACAAGTTACTCGTTTATCAGATAGAAAAGATTCTAGATTCAGCAATATTTATTTACCGAATGACTGAAACCTGGAGTTTGTGTAATTGATATTCAATTTGGAAGACCACATTACTTGAACTTGACTTGAATTTGACGGATGAATAAAAATTCTCTCATGCATAACCAATTTTAATAAACTATAAACTCCATTATTGGCAGACAAGGACGGCGATAACCCGCATATGAAAACAACAAGATGCCTTTCAGAATAAGTTCACCGTCAATGTTTAGATGGGTGTAATGCACTATCAGATAATCTAAATGGAGACGCTTATTTGTATTTCTTGCAAAACGAATGGTCGGTGGAGATTGGGCGTAGTGGACCTATTCTGTGGCCTGCAAGGTCTTCATATTTAACGCCACTGGCCAATGCGTATGGGGTAGGATTAAAGAACTTGTATACTTACAATCAGGAAATAATTAGCCCGCTTCAACTAGTTGCGAAAATAGAACGAGCTGCTCTACAACTATGACAAGAAATGAGATTAAAAACAACTACTGTTGAAACCAGAAGAAGGGCGAGGAAATACATTAGAAATAATGGATCTCATTTCGAACACCAATAATAATAAATTTGTTCTCAAATAATAATGTTTGTTTTAAATAAAGTTTTTGAAGCGATAGGCTTTATTTTTGTTGAGAGAACGGGAATATTTAATTTTTGGTTAAATGATTAAATTAAATGAACTTACTGCCGATTGATAGTCTTTTGACGTTTCTTAGTGCCTTATAAAACTTAATGGTATGTATTATAATGCCAAATAATTACGTATGTTTTTACATATTACAGATATACTGCTTTAACCGTTAATTTAAATTATCTTTTTTATTTTTTTTGTAAATAAATGTAGTCAAATAGGCAATAATTCTAATTATAAAAATAGTATTTATCTTATCAAATATTGTTACGAGCACTATTTTGGCTGGAAACAGCACTTATAAATAAATGCCACTAAATAAATGCCACCAAATAAATGAACCATTAGTAAGTGTTGTCGATTTAGTTACACGTGTGTAGGACCAGTCAGTTTTCATATACGTGATCTTAAAACCCTAGCATTAACTTCCTAATTATGATACCTACTGGAAAAATATCCGAGGTTTAGCAACTGACGATCATTAATAAGACATTATTTCAGTTTTTCTGAATAAAAAACTTTGGTAATTTTGAAAACATTATAGTTGTTTACATATTTATACGCGCGAAAACGGTACCAAGTTCCGGGGTGGGAGTATTAATTTTCAAAAGGCACCCACCAAATAAACTACGAACATTCATTTGATACGAGGAATACCAGCGGATCGCAACAGGTTTCTACGAAGACACAGGCAGTGATAATTGAGTGACGTGGATGTGAAAATACCAGTGGCGCGTCGACCTTGAAGAGCAACACGAAAGCAGTTTACGGCTCTTACAGGTAAGAGATACATAATTGGTATTCATTTGGTTTTGCTTGAGTAAAATAAAGGCGTCATAAAAGATCGTACACGTACACACTATTTACATTGTAGGTCGATCAACATGCCTAAAAAAATTATGGTTAGTTTTATCAGATCAGACGATATCTCAGTATAATAGACATGTGTATGTCGCCATTCTTACTTCAAAATTTACTTCCGGATACCCTAAGATTTTCCAAGATCTATAACGATGTAAAATGTACCAGTTTGTACCAGATTTTTAACGTTTTAATGGAAATTTTATTGGCTTCCATCTCACTTTTTTTCTAACTTTCAGGTGGTTTGATAAAATATTTATAAAGGGTATTAAACAAATGCCTGTTTTTTAGTCAATTCTATCGTGTGAACAGCGTTAAAGAAACACACTATATTTTAAAGTCTTATAAATTTTGTTAGTCTTATGTGTCTGTTTTAGACCATCTTTGAATTTTGATCCTATCTTTTTTCAGAAAAATACAGGGGTTTTAGTAAAATGTTACCTACATTTTTTCCCTTATGTACGGTTGTTTTATTTATTGAAAATAGTAAAAAATAAAGTGTACTTATTATATTATATAGTCCACGATGTTACTAAAATATCTTGACATAAGGACATGATACCCCGCTAGGCGCAGGCGCCTCATCGCATCAACGTGGAACAAGGACGCGCCGGGCCTATACGTTTCCCGGTAGTGTGAGTCGCGGAAATGTGATTTGGATTTATCCTCGGCGCTTTCTATAGTATGTGTAAATCGTGACATAGATTTAGATTAATTTATTGCACATGAGAATCAACCAATCCTAACAGCTCTATCTTTAAACTTACCTGAGATAATCCGATAAATCAAGTATGGTTATGATTCTTAAAATTTGACGTACCTCATTCTTTCGAAGAAATTGTGCCATCCAAAATTTATTTCTGGCAGAAGAAATGTAGGCATTTTAGTAAGATCTATGATTTACATATTTTCCTGCCTAAAGGTGTTTTAACGTTTGCTGAATAACTTTCCAAAGTCTTTCAATCGCACATCAAACAACGCTGATAAATTTAATTTTAAACTCGTTGATATCATTTATGATATAATTATATAAGAACAATAATTTGAAACATCAACATAGAGAAATTCGTGGAGAGGAACAGGAAGAGAAAGACAGGATGGTGGTAAATTAGTACTTCCTAAAAACTGGCCGAATTTTCTTAAAAACCCAGACAATGAATCAGACTTGTTTTCGATTTCTATCCAAAGAATGCAAAACATCGTTCATAATGTATCCTGTGGAGACACTATGCACAATTGACGATAGCATGATTAAGTGATTAAGTTAGATGATTTAGATGAGAAATTAAGATAAAGTGAAGTTAGTTGGGTTTTCATGCTTCACGCATATACCGTGCCATTTTTCGCAGGCAAAGGAAAGTCAACTGCTTGACCTGAAAATTTTCACTGAGGTAACTGAAGTTTTTTCCTTTAAGTCTAAGCCCCATATATATTTATTTCTGACCACGTTTTAATTTCATTACAAAAATTTGTTGTCTTAGTACTATTTTGAAGTCAACGATGCCGGAAAGCAATTTTTCACCTTAAAAGGAAAAAATACTGCAAATATTCCACTTTGTAAAGCCGCTTTAAACCAACATACTCGAAAAGCCACGTACCAGTGGGCATGTGTGGGGGCAATCATTAGAAAATAATCCTACTTTACCAGAAATTCAATCTTGAGGTTGGTAAAAAAAAGATGACTTATATTCAGCAACTGGTCAATTTTACCTAAAGTGACTGCAACCTTGAGGCAACTGATACGCGGCTGCAATAATAACTACAAAATATGTGCGGTTCTAAGAAACAGGTTTAAACTGCACATTGTGATGTACTTCTTGTAAAGGTGTGACTAAACTTAGAATTTTGTTGAAATTATACATAATTTCATTAAAATGTATTTCAATTCTATTGGAAAAATGTGCAGAAAGCTTTTTCATTCACTTGTTCGCTTGAAGTTGAACAACTTTTTAGGTATATCACTATTGTTTTTAAAGTCAATGGATTTGCAAATTTGCAATTTGCAATTCAAAAAATAAGTTCAAATAATTCTTAGAATCCAGCCGCTACTTTGAATCCAAATTGTACCTGAAGGTGGCGTTCCTTCAAAAATTATTGTATAAACGTCTTGACCGACGTATCAACGTTTGGAGAAGGCGAGGTAAGTATGTCAATATATACCGCATGGTGATGCATCTCCTATGGTTTTGACTGGCATATTTGACGATTTTCGGACAGGATTGGTTATTCTTGACGAAAACTAGAATGAAAATGTTTATTTACAACAAATCTTGTGACCAATTGGTGGTTACTAGAGCCCACAATGTGGGACAAAATTCCATTTACTTGGACAAGTGTCCACAGAATACATATTGTGTACGTGTTTTTGCTACCAAAACGGTCTAAGTCGCATGTGGTGGCCTGTACTATCATCATATTTAAACTGCATAGAGTAAATTTGGGATGTTCTACAGACATGAATATCTAGTCAATATCATCAACTTCATATATTACGAGAGCTTAGGTATAGAATTATTGTAAAATAACTTATTTATTATAATAACTTACAAACATCCCATTAATATATAATAATTATATTCAGTCTTTATCGCACTTAATTGCTTATGAGAAGTTAAATCTAAGGTGGTAGATTTTCTATATACAATATAGGGAAACCCTGTGAATTTTTGGGTTTCCAAATTAGGTAGTGACCGCTACTACAATTACTCGCTCATGAATCCTGTATGTTTTGGTAGTAGATTTCATAGTAGTTATTCAATACGATGTGCATTAATTTATATTATTTAATAGTACTAATAAATACTTACAATAGTTACTGAGGCGTGTTTACGTTTACAGATTAATAAACAGTTGAACAGGTAGGTGGCAAGCAAGAGAAATAAAACTCAAAACAGGTTTCAATTATTTATTTACTTCTATAGATTTTAATATTGTGACACAATTTGTGCCTTTCTGGAATAAAGAAAGAAATCACATATTTTTCCGTACTTTATTATCCTAGAGAGAATTTGTAGTAGCATTTGTCCGAAATGGTTACTGCTCTATTACTTGGATTCAATTATTTAGATATTATGCATCGTATTAAAATTGCTTTTCTAAAAAATTATATTTTCTAAAAATTGTGGGTCGATTTTATTTGATTTATAATATAATAGAACCTTTCTTCTCGTATTATATAATAATAAAAGAGAACTAAGAAAATTTAGTATTTGAGATAATATCTTTGGTTATACCAAAACAAGCGTGCGGATTAAGATATCGAACTAGCTATCTCCGGTTATTTTAGAAAACATGCACTCAAGATACAAGATAAAATAAATATTATCTTAATAATAATATTTGAATAGGTTTCAGGTTTCACAAACTTGAGAGGCCAAAAGCTTGAGAGGTATTAAATATGATTTACTTCAATATCATACAGTGTTGAATACGAAAATTATTTCCATACTAGCACATACATACATAAATTGTTCAGTTGGCAGAATTTACGAAAAGTTAATAATTGTACCTGTGTGAATGCATACTTCCGTATAAGTATTGGATGTACATATACTTATTTGAATCAGATTTTGTGCACAAATTTATGGATTTTAATTTTTTTGTGCACACCCTAATTCATCTTCTAAAATAAAAGGCGGCTAAGTTACTCCCTATAACATCAGCCAGACCTTCCAGTGAAAGTACCGTCAAAATCGGTCCAGCCATGTCGAAGACACTAGCATGAACAGAGAGACAGACAAAAATTTTAAAATTTTGTTATAGATACCAAACTATTATTTTAACATTACACACAGACACTTCAATTTTATTTATTTGTATAGATTTCAAGCAATAACACTCCAAATTATATTCTGACATTTCCTTAGTTACTCGTATATTTATTAATATACTAGCTAACTACCAACCAATCACGTATTGTCATGATTTCTACTTTTTACAATTACACTTTAGAATCTATATTAAAACACTACACATATTTATTTAGCAATTTTTGAACATTTATTTTCACTTCTATTCTTACGTCTGTCTATTCTTATAGATCTTAGATTTTAGGTAATACCACAAGAAAATATTTAAAGAAGTTAGATCAAGCTGACCGCATTATTGCGCCCGGTCTACCTATCCATCTGTCAGGGAAAATATTACCCAAGTAAGCACGCATTAGACTTAGAGAATTTAAATATTTTCAGGAAATTCGAATATATTTCAACAGTTAATTACTTCAATATCAATGTTTTGTATAAACTGGATATGATATTCCATTGTCTAATATGGATTTTCTGGTGGCCTGTTTTGAGAATTGTCTAGAACCACATAAACCTACATATTTGTATTTTAACTAGAGCAAAAATGTATATACATCTACCTTAATTGTAGGTAAGCAAAGCTCTTGAGGTAATGGAAACACTTGGAAGATATCGGATTAGATAAGATAATATTTAGTAATTAAGTGTTCAGTAAGTGAATGACATTATAGAAACGAAGTAAAAACTTGTAAACGGTTTGATATATCGTCATGCTTGTGTACAATGTGATTTACACTATTCCTAGTTTAAGAAAAATATATTCTACAGTACACAATTTTTGGTAAAGTGTAAACATATTTCTCAATGCATTTCAGATATGTTAGAGCATAAAGATAACGCAGAGTCCGAGTTGGAGCAGTCTAAGACCACAAATAATATTGACGAGTTTCATGGACATGAAAATCCTGCCTTTGAAAATTCAAAATTTAGAAAAACACTCACTGGATCTGGTGACATAGGTTCAGTTAGAAAAAAGAGTATTCTCCACAGAAACGAATTGGAAAATGGAGACTGTGGTAAGTAAACTAGTTTTTGTTGCTTTGCTCAATGACAAATAATAGTTCGACCAATTCGATTCAATCGATTTTGTGGGAAATTAATTAAGCTGCCTGCATGGGAATTCTTAAAATCAGCTATTAAGAATCATTATTTATATCAATGTAGGAGAAGTGAATATTATTCATCCCCCAGTGACCATATGAAGTTGAAACATTACAGAAGTTTTTGAAATAATTAGTTTTATACCACTGTCTATAGTTTGCCAACCGCATTCTTTTATACTGTGTTAAAATTATTCATCTAGAGGAATTTAGGTGAATTAAATTATGTTGAAAACTTTTATTAATAAAATGACAGTTTGTGTCAGATTTTATAACCCTGAGATATTGTTACGAGAGGGTAATATAACCAGCCCGTACAACATTATTCATCAGAACTTTTTAACTCGTCGTAATTTCTTTATTTAAAAATTTTATATGCAAAAACGGCTTCAGTCTGCAACTTTTTTGTATCTTGGTTTTTTCTCATAATTGATGGTTTGGTCACAAAAATAAATTATTCACAATATAAATAAATTCACCTACGGGTGAATCATCGAGGGTGTCGATGAAACGATTAACTAGGCTGTTGTCAAATAACGTCATTATGACAAGTATTTCCATTGTTCTATTTTCTCTAATCTCTAGAGAGTTACAATATATTTTATTCTTTACCATTTTAACAATCTCTCTTTTTTTAACTGTAAACTAGACGATAATTAAAAAAAATATAATTAAATGATTCTAATTATTGTTCTCTTTTTTTTTTCATCGTAAGATCTCACTTTAAATCAGTCCACAGTATCCTACGATAAAATGAACAATCAGGTACATGCCATAGATCAATTTTAAAAACAATTGCACGTTCTCTATTCTTAGCTGGATTATTGTAACTTTCCCTGTACCCTTTTATTTATATTACTCAAAATAACAGTCTGTATAGAATACTCCATATATTGCCGTTGGTATCATTGTAGATAAAAGAAACATCAAATGGCAGATTTGATATTCTGACATTCCTTTATCAGAAAACCACAAGTTCTACAACAAAGAGATTTAACAACATGAGAATTATCTTTATATTATTTTATAAATCAACACTTAGCATGTTTGTAAAATAAAAAATATGCCTACTACTCGTATATTCCTTTCTAAGTGAGCAGATAACCGATGTGTCACAGACATACCCTGACAGTATAAAAGGTAAGAAGTGGTTGCATCCCTCCGGTTGAAAATAAACTAGAGCATTCCCACTAAGATGTAGTCGGTGAAATACGAAAATAAACATGTTTTAAGGGCTTTCACAGAAATCCTATATACCCAGTTTACAAAAGTTTATAAAAGTTTTTATGTTAAACGTTAATAATTTACAGATATTGGGAGACAAAATGGAAATACCAAAAAATATTCTGTAACAGATTCCTTTTACTCCAGGACATCCTACTCTAATGTCGCGGAGGGAGATGACAGGTTAGTAAGATACAGTACATAGTCTCGTAGATGAAGGTGGTGAATCACTATGATTGTCTTCATTTTGACAGGAAGTATATCAGTTATGTTCAAAAGCAGAGTTGACGTTAAACATTTCTGTTGATGGATCCTATACTAGAATTCCTTTAAACGTACGTGTGAGTGACTCGCTGTCTTCGTCTTCAGCAGTTAAAACAAATCAGCTGTCTTCATATTGGCCATTGAAACGTTATCTGAGTCGCTATCACGTTTAAAGAAATTCTAGCAGAGAGAAAAAGGTTTTCAGGAATTCTAATATAGTGAGTAAAAATGAAACTAAAACTGCCTCATATAATCTGTGATATATAATAATATGCGTTATTTTTTAAATATCTTATATTATCACTTAACAGATAGCAGACTTCGAACAGTGTCGGCTAAAAAATCCGCATTAAATAGTGTTCCCATTGAGGGTCGTCTCAAAAGTAAGTTAATCTTTTTATTCAAAAATTAAAAACATTAAAAAAATTTGTGAAGGGAATAGCAATTTTTCTATATCAGCACTTTGGACGTCAATACATTTTTGGTACCGTATTAACCGTTTTTTTTAATCCATTGTAATACCACTGTCCCGCCAAACTGGTTAACCATCTGTTCTTGATTTAATTTATCTTTATTCGCGAAACATCTGCCTCCAAGACGCTTTTCCAGCTCCGGGAAAAGATCGCTCGGTGCAAAATCAAGGACATTGACTGGGTGACCAAAAACATCCTATCGAGACTGCTCAGACAGCGCTTGAGACTCGCGAGCAGCTAGTGAACGAACACAAAAAAACTGTTTTGCTGAACTTCCCCCTCCTCTTGTTTTCAGTCCCCTTTCAGAGGTTTTGGAACACCTCACAATAGCTAGCAGCTGTGATCTTAGGCCAATGAGACACTTAATCAATGAGCATTGGAATATGATTTTTTGGTACCCTGCCTTTAAGGTTCAGGGGTAGTAGTGATGGATCTATGTCGTCCCCATTCAAAACTAAAACAAACAATCCTCCTCATTCTAAAACATACCATGCAGCGTCAACTCGTCGCTCTTTGTATTGGTCTGAGATCGATCGTGGAGCCTATCTTGTACACACTTTTGCCAGGCACACATAGTCATAAATGATCCTGTGAAGTGTTGTGGATTTGTCCTACGGATTTGTCAAATAATGTAGTCAAGTATATGATGCCTATCAGTCAATCACCCTTTGGGTCTCGTTGAAAACATTTGGACAGCGGGAAGTGGACGGACGATCATTTAGCTGTTCAACATTTTATTATTTATGACAATGAGATACCACTGGTCTTGACAATAAAACCTCTTCCCCGTATACACTGCATAACTCATAATTAATTTCGATTGGATTTTAATTTTTTGCCATCAAAAAGCGAATAATAGCAAGTGTAATATTTCAGTGTTTGCCAATAACCCTTACGAAACTTCCTTAGGCTACTAGTCCTGGATTTTTCCTCGATACCGCCCAATTAAAAAAAATATAACTTAATTTTGAGACGATGCGTAGTATAGGCCAAATTTGACTTACTGTGGTTGGCGCATTTTTTATTTAATATCGCTAGAAAAATAGTATGCCTCCTCTCTAAAGTTAACTTTCCACCAAAAACTAACCACAAGTTTGAGCCAATATTATTCTGAACCGCTTTTCCGAATTGATTAATCCTTTTTTATTTAGTTATTTTAGTATTATCCCAACTATTTTATTTGACTGATATTCCCGTGTTTTCAGATCTTGGTGGTACCTTTTCTGCATCAAATGTCGCTCCGACGTAGAAGGCAAGGAATGGCAACCCAGCTGTTGGCCTAAATTATGTCCACACCCATTTTTCCCATCGTATCGACAATTTTCACGAGTCTTATCACTATGCCTAATATGTGGCTTTGCTTGGTGCATAATCTACGCTATAATTGGAGATACAGCAGCACCGCCACATGGAAAACTGTATCAGCTAATATTACTTAGTATATGCTCGCACTTAGGTGGATGGCTCATGAGCTTAACAACTTTACCAGCACTCATTGGTATGCTGTTCACTGGGTTGATATTTCAGAATTTGGATATCGTGAACATTGACGATTCGTTTACCCCTATAACGACACAACTAAGGTGAGATCTTAATCACTTGACCCGGGTTCCGCTAACGATATTAGTATAATCAGGAACTAATTAAAACTTAGTTTTGAGTAGCAAGTGAATCTAAAATGTGCTGTGTAATAGGTATTTATTATATTATTAAATAAAGTTGACTGCCATTACCTTAGAATTGTACTAGAACCAAACGGCAGCAACTACAACTAATTTGTAAAAATCCCTCTCTTCTACATTACAGTCGTGTTGCTCTGGTAATCATTTTGGTTAGGGCAGGACTCGATATTGACCCCATAGCGTTGAAGCGCTTGAAATTTACAGTAATAAAATTGTCCTTAGTACCTTGGACTATCGAGGCTGGATCTGTCGCAATGTTGTCTAAGTTTTGTTTAGGCATGTCTTGGAAATGTGCATCACTTTTAGGTAAGATATCATAAACATCATAAATTAATTATCATATTTAAACCAATACTTATATTTAATAATATTATTCTAGTTCTGGTATATTTTAGGCGTTATCATAGCAGCCGTTGCACCAGCTGTTATAGTACCATGTTTGTTTCGTTTGCGATCAAAGAGCTATGGAGTTGCAAAAGGAATACCTACCCTAATCATCGCAGTAGCCAGTATAGGCGACTCTCTATCAGTTGCTGTCTTTGGCATAATGAAAAGCATTATGTTTTCTGACTCATCTCTTACCAGTGTTATTGTTCAAGGTCCTCTTTCAATATTAGGAGGTGAGTAAACCTTCACTCTTATAGATATTATTGATGATATGAGTTTCATATGAAATAATTTTCAGGAGAATCATTATCATTATTTATATGAATTTATGGGTATAAAAAACAGAACAGTTTGTATAAGTGTTTATATAATAGTAAAATATAACGTTTATTTTATAATATATAAATGTTTCAACTGACGCAACACAAGCATTGCAAATACATTTATAGGTCAAAATTATGCAAGACAAAATCCAAAAGCCAACAGTTAAGAAAACTCTAACTCCAAAAAAAAATTGAGAGAAGCAAAAAGTTAGACCCAATGGGCATCATTAGGTCGTGAAATTTAGCCGTCGAAACGCAAATGCGAAAGAAATCTACATTAAGTGTTTTCTACCACAAACTTAAAACAAAACGAAACTTGCCGGTAATTAGCATTTGCAGTATTTGTTGCATAAGAAGTTACTGCTTAATCATCTTCTGTAACAGCGAAATTTCTTCTTGCACTGGTCTAGACGTATTTGGGCAACATAACGCCCAAAGACAGCCTAAGGTTCGAATAATTATTTTACTGGATCATAATGAATAACAGCTCAACTAATTCCATGTTTTTTTTTTCATTAGAACATCAGAACAAAATTGAAATCAGTGCTTGTAACATCCAGGCCGCTCTAGTACCTGGTCCCACAACAACCTATTGGTTTTTAGACTTCCAAATGAAACAAAAGACTATTGAGGCACATTTTTTATATTTTTTTATCGTCACATAATACAACTTTTGTGATAACATAACACATGGAAAATTCATACTTGATTTACAACAATCATGTTCTTTGGTATTTTACTCATGTGTTTTTGGACCAGAGTGTTTGCAATAAGCATTGTTAGTTTATCATTGTCTAAAATATCAAACATCCGAGATCATTTTTGTACGTATCTATGTAGATTCGTAATAATTGCCACTATTTTTTTCTAGGAATTGCATTCGGTGTGCTTTGGGGAATACTCTGCAACTATACCCCCGAAAGAAACGACCCATTTTTGATACCGTTAAGAATCCTTTTACTCCTAGCTGGAGGATTATTGTCAGTCTTCGGAAGCGAACTAATAGGGTTTGGCGGTGCAGGGCCCTTAGCTTGTGTAGCAGCCGCATTTGTAGCCTTATCGTTCTGGAGCGCCCAAGGGTGGAAAGTCGAGGATAACCCAGCAGCTACGGCCTTTGAAATTTTCTGGATGATCTTCCAGCCAATCTTATTTGGAGTAACGGGCGCTAGGGTTAAATTACGTGAGCTGGATGGCAGCGTGGTTTTTATTAGTCTTGGCATATTGATTGCGGGTGTTGTTATAAGAATAATAGCTACTACGTTGATCGGTATTGGAAGCAACTTGAATATGAAGGAGAAAGTTTTTGTCTCTATTTGTTGGATGTGTAAAGCCATGGTGCAGGTAAGAAATATTTTCACTGTATCACTCAATGAAAGAAATTTCCATGAGAATCGCTATCATCTGTCACATGATTAAAGTGTGCCAATAACAAAGGCGCATTATCTTATTGACAACCAATGAAATCTCGATTTCATAAGCAACCCTTGGGTTGGGTTGGGTTGGGCAAAATTGAAATGTTTGATATTATATAAGGCTTTTGTTGATGAGCTATATTTGAGATGATATGAAATATGTAGCCCTACGTTGGTGAGCTATATTGTGATAAATGTATTAAGCAGCCCCACGTTGGGATGACCAATTTGAGATGTATGAATTCATGAAACCTCATGTTGGGATAAAAATTGTAATGAATGAATTAAGTCCCGTTGGAAATGTGCAAATTTTATATAGCTTTGATTGAATAAGCCCCACGTTGGGATAGCCAATTTGCAATGTCTGAAATAAGTTCCACGTTTGGATGATAATTGAGAAGTATGAATTTATGAGATATTGTAATAAATGAAAAATGAGATTTTATCAGAAGTAATATGGAGGAAAAACATTCAATCTGATAATGGGATACTACTACGAACACTAATTTTTATTTTAAGTAAGGGTCACTTTAGTCATGAGCACTCTATAGTCTTAGAGGGGGTCCAATTAGGTCTATTATATAAATTTAAAAAAAATATATTTGTGAGATGAAGTTACTGACAAAATAATGAATTTTATAGTATGCAAAATTTTACTAAATTCATTAAATTTTAGTGAGGCTCAAATTGTATTGGTTTTAAATTATTTCTTGAAATTTTCAAAAAACAAGAAAGAAGAAGTGCATATGACAGATATGGTTAATAAAAATAAACAAAATCTTGAAAATTTTTCCTATCCTACGACAAACCTACGTAACTTAAATCTATTACATGGGACCAAGTCCTCTGACACAATATTCCTTAATACTAGCAAATTTTGAATTGTTTATTACCTTGAAAAATATGTTAATCCTTTTATCACCACGCACAAAACTTTATGGTTTCACTGGTACACGAACCTGATGGAACTGGAAATACCTGGTGGTGGTGTCATCTAGCGGGATGTTGCTTAATTTCCTCGGGAATGCAGACTGCCTTTGTTGGATCTCCCCTTGGAATTAATTTACCCTCAAATTTATTACTTACTGCTACTGTAGTTTTTAATATTCTATTACTTTGATTACTGTAAAAGATTGCTTCATTTTCTTGTTTGTTATTGATCTCAAATTTCTTATACTGGGCTGGGACATTACCAAGCCTTTCACTTCTTACTTGTAAAAACGACGAAAACACTTATTTAAGCAGTTTTTTTATACTTCTAGACCATTTGCACTGGTATTATTGCTTCTTTATCACAAATTGTAAAAATACGATTATTACTTGAAATTCAGGAGCGTGGCTGTTACTTTCTACGGATGTACCGTAATAAGAAACAAATGCAACTTCCTGGTTACCTACTTCTTTCCTTGTTATGTTATTTTGATCTGGCCAATCAGATTGATCCACAATATTTAATTTATTCAATTTCACGTAAAACTATTACACTTTGATTATCATAATATAATTTTGAATTCTAATTACTATCATACAGTTAAATAAAATATCTGTCATGTACTTTCACTTTCTGTGTGACGCGTTGCCTAGACATTTTATGTTTGGTTCATAGCTAAAACTCTCGAACCCATTATTTATACTGATGCTTTTTCATTAATCCTTCAATTTAGACACTGTTTATAAGTGATTAATATTTTATATTTTTTGTTATGACTTGTCTATTGTAATTTCAGTTGAAACATTTCTGGGGCGATTAATTATTTAGTTATAACGATATTACGTTTTGACCAATCATGCGCGTAGCTGGTTGGCGTTCCGCTATACTCTGTTCGTTGGTCATAAGCACGTGTTTGCTTGCGCTTAAGTGTTTACATGCGCATTACGTTTTGGTGCGTTTTATTTGCATAGATTATAGATAAACCCCTATTTAACGAAACGTCGCTGGATAATATATTGTATGGCCTTGAACTGATTTGATTAAAAAATATCCGTTGATCACGTGCAGGCCAACATCAATGGTATGGACTTTAACTTTAATATATCATCGTCAATAACATTAGGGTTTTCATAAGTGAGATTTTATTTTACCAGAATTAAAATAACACGTTCAACACGTAGTAGTAACAAGTAGTGCTTACATAAAAAATGAAATTGAAATGCAACTTTAAATACAAATGAAAACTAAATTCAAACATGTATCTCACACATAAACCTAAACATTCATATATTACAATATAATTCTAAATAATTGACCATAATATTTCAGGCGGCTTTGGGACCAGTGCTTCTAACATTAGTACCCTCTGATTCCGTAGAGCATGTCTATGCGAAGAAAATGTTGTCAACTAGTATTTTGTCGATAATATTAACTGCCCCCACGGGTGCGCTGCTAATAACTGTACTAGGTCCACGACTGCTGACCAAAGCCAACCTTCCATCGTTGCCAGAAATGAGAAGGAGAAAGAAAAGCGGACACTTGTCCATTAGGGATCTTAGTATCTTGGACGAGAATGATATCAATATTGAAACCGCACATGAAGAAACAGGAAAGAAGAACGGACACTTATCTAATAGGGATATCAATACCACGGATAATAATGAAATGAAACGTCAAGACGCGGAGAAATAAGAAAGGGAGACTGTTGTAGTAACATTAAGAGTTGCTTTTAAGTAATAGTATAATAAGTATTAAATGTCAGTAAGTGTTCTTTGCTGACGTTTTATGACGTTTTGTTTACGCTCAAATGTTGAATAAATGTTAACAAAACAAAACAAATATATTTTTAATAAATTATAATAAGCAAACAAGTCGCACATGTAAAAGTTTGCTTTGACATCTACTGTGACTAGAACTTCTTTATAGATATTTGTCATAACTTAAGCTTCATGTAAGTTATAATTCAAGGAAATGAAAATTCAGATTTAGAAAATGCTTGGTAAGTAGGATGCTCAGCTGCAATTCCCCAGAAGTCCAAAAAGTCATCTGAGAAAGCCTTCAAGCTATTCGCAGCATGGTGTAACACGAAAAATTTAGAAAATATCACAAAAAAGGTAATGCTAGCCTATGCTGTTTCTAAAAATGAAACCCTAAAGCACAGCCCTAAAGTCTCCAGGGTGCTAAAGGCATGTGAATACTCTATACACAAAGATACATTTTTTAGGATGTGCTTACTGGTGGCAAAGGCTAACAAAACGGTAAGTACTTCCCTTACCATTCTAGAACGGTAAGCACATAATTCTCAAAATGTACATTTTTAGCATGGCATTGATTTAGAATGGGTTTTCTAGAATTCAGTTTAAAATTTAATTGAATTAAAAGAAACATGTGTTTTTAAATATATTTGTTGATGTTAAAATTAAATATGCAGTCTGTACCATTGGAACAGTAAAGGCTTTTAAATATATTTATAAATAGAATATAATTTTATATATTTAGCATTGCAATTGGTCACCATTGGTTTAGGATTTCATAATAAAAATTCAAAGACAATAAATTAAAAATATATTTGCAATTAACTTTGTGCATTGTACGTCATGAACTAAGTCGTAGCCTCATATTATCGTAGCTTCATATTCATCAAATTAATTCTTTTAAATTAATATTAATTGCTAATTCCCAAAACGTACTTGTATATACCTGTATATAATACCTATATACCTAACTAAAGGCAACACGATAAATTACATATGTGTATAAAACATTGAAATTGTTTTAGTATACAATGAAGATCCTCATTATTGAAATGTAGAAACCTAAGCCTACAAGAAAATCAAATGCACATTTATTGAATGGAATGTAAATATTATTTAGTTTTACTAAAGTCTGCGTATCGTCCATAAACGAACTATATAGGCTAGGATAGGATTATTGTTTAGTAAATATTCTCTTACACTTTAATGATAAACAATGTATTTACAACGAATATAAATTTATAACTTAAGCTATATGAGAAGCTCGATATGCTTCTTCGAGATTACTTCTTTTAAAATCCAAATAAAAATATTAGTATGTATATGAAATATTTTGTAACAGAAGAATGACAAAAAATGCACTAAGAACTGATGAAAGTGGGATGCCAGCGTATTTTTTTGAGAAAGTGAGAAGATTTTTTTTACATATTATACATGGACATTGACCTAATAACGGGGGAAATTCTAAAACATCTCCCACGTAAAGCCATTGTGAAACTTACCTTATTCTTATTAAATCCATCATATAAATGTATCTTTTAGATTATAATATGTACCGAAGACATATAAAGTAGCAGAAATGATAATCCCGGAAAACCATCAAATGAAGCTTCGTCCTACAGGCCGACCTCCTTGCTCCCTGTAATATCAAAACTGTTCGAAAAAATATTTCTTAAAAGATTAAAACCAGCCATTGAAGACAAAAACACAATCCCAGACCATCAGTTAGGATTCAGAGAGAGTCACTCAACATCAGGTCCATACGATCACAGATGTAATTGATTCGCACTGGAATTGAAAGTCGCTGAGGAAATAAAAGTTTGTTCTACCCTCTTTCTCGATGTAGCACAAGCTTCTGATAAAGTATGGCACGAGGGACTTCACTATAAATTAAGCAAGCTCCTGCCTAATCAGTTTTCGCAATTAATGAAGTCTTATATTTCAGATAGAACTTTTAGAATGAAGCAGGAAGACGCTTATTCTGAACTTAAAGAAATCAAGGCAGAAGTACCACAAGGGAGTGTATTAGGGCCAGTCCTTTATCTACTATGACACGATTTGCTGACACGCCACCTTTGCTGATGACACTAGTACAATGGCTGTAGGCAAAGGTTACCAAGAAGTGGCAATAAATCTGCAAATATCAGTTAACAAAATCAACACCTGGACTGAGCAATGGAGTATCAAACTAAATGATAGTAAATCTGCCCATGTTAATTTCACAAACAAAAGAGACCGACATATACCTGTTAGTATATCCAAGTACCTACCATATGCTGATACAGCAAAATATTTGGGTATAACACTGGACGCTAAGCTACGTTGGAGAGCTCATAAAAAAAAAAGGGAAGAATTAGATATCAGATTTAAAAAAATGTATTGGCTGCTTGAACGAAATTCCACCTGTCAATATATAACAAAGTACTTTTGTACAAACTAATTCTTAAGCCCATATGAACATATGGTATCCAGCTGTGGGGTTGTGCCGGTAATAGCAATCTAGATATAATTCCAAAACAGCGTATTATTCCAGCGATTCCAAAACAAAGTTTTAAGGAGCATTATTAATGCCCACTGGTATTCCAGAAATAGTGACCTCCATAGGGATATGGAAATGGACACAATTAACCAGACCATCAGCGAATTCGCCAAAAGTCACGTCAATGTCGAAGCCATCCAACTCTTCGACAATATAAACCAGATCAGAAGGCTCAAGAAGATCAAACCCTTCGAGCTAGTATAATTTTGTGTTAGTGCAAAAGCAGAGGATAGTGCCTGTTTACATATTAATATTAGTGTAATTAAGTAGAAAAATAGAAATAAATAATAATAAATTTAGAAAAATATAAGGAACACTAGTGAGTAAGTTCTTAGATATAAGCAGTAGCAGTAGTAAATAGGTTAGAAAAATATTACTCATTGACCTAAGTTCAGATAATATTGAAATTATAGTAAATGCCATTGGTCTTTGTAAAATAAAAAAATATATTATACATAACTATTAACATTATGCGACTTTCAATATAGCTATATTTTGCACTTGAGGGGAAAGTGGTGGTAGGTACTGCTGAGATCATGTAGTATATACAATTGGAATGACCTCCTGATTCCCCAATATCCGCACAATTATTATTGTGTATTTTGATTTATTTTAAACAATTAAATTTTTTAAACAGTTATTCTTCTAATATCAACTTTAATGACAAACAATAAATAAACCAATATATGATGATTCTGGAAGTACTGAGGGGGACTGAGTGTGAACTTTACAACTTTCATGAGGATGGTGTACATCTGGTCATTGACGTCGAGAATCGTTCAGGGACCAGGCGTCTTGCAGGCTATCAGATTAGCACATTTTACTTGAATGACATCTTATGACACAGGACTATCTCATAGACAAGGTACTGTCTATTTAATATACCTTGTGAAGAATGGGATATCTACTATGCACCCACTATAAGTAGGGTGAGAATTGCAGCATTTTATTCCATCGAACAGATGTACAAATGTTCTTAAGTATTGAACTAATAGCTGCACGCAAATTGAGATCAGATTAAATCGCAAACCTTTGCTTCATCAAAAAGTAGAGATATTTTACTTGCATGACACCACATAGACAAGGGACCATCTATTTAATATACCTTCCGGAGGATGGTATATCTACGACGCAACCACTGGAAGTAGGGTGAGGATTTCGGCATTTCATTCTATAAAACAGATGTACAAATATTCTAAACAGATGAACTCATAGCTGCCCGCGAATTGAGATCCGTGCCTGTATAAGGATAATATAAAATACATTGCCATGTCCAAGTATCCACGCGTACACGATTCGCTATTGTGCTTCAAATGGCCGTATATAAATACAAATTTCCGACTTGCATAATCATTTTATAAACGGGCATTTTATTAATTGTCCGCTTCGTACATTGGACGTAGGGTGTAGGTTGGCAGACACTAGTATGTTCGCAAGGCAAATATGGTACACTTCGTTTACAAAGGCAGTTGATTTGCAGACAGGATTACGATAATACTGCTTAAGAATATGTTCCATGACAAGTGAGTGAATCCTGGTATTGAAGAAGGGAATATTAATGAATACTCCGTCTATACAAGTATTTTCTTGTCCTTCAAGTAAGTAAATTTGTAGATATTTTTCGGAAAGAAAATGTAATATTTTTCAAATAATATAATTCGTATCAACTACGCCAACAGATGGATTTTTGTGATGGGATTTCTTAGCGGTAGAATTTCCTGGATTTGGTATATGTATATAATTGATTTCCAATCAATGAATGGCAACTAATTTCAGTGACTATCGCTTAAAGCATTTGGAGAAAGAGAGACATTATTGTCACATCGTTATGAAAAGGACAATACATAATTAGAAAAATCAGTGTAGATATTAATATAATACGCATCATTCAGTAAATAATCTTTTTCTGGTACCCATTTACAATACCGTTTGCTTGATATCAGCTGAGGTGAATCTTTCATCCATAAATGCATGGTATGAAATATGAAACTTTTCGTTTGCCCGGATATGACCTTGACATAACTTATTGTTCCTATTGGTTTCAATTGCTTCATAACATTTCTAATAGCCGTTTCCTAGACTCGTTTGCAGAAGGTTTTTGACGAAATTGAACGTATTTCGTAAAACAATTGAAAATTGATTCAGAGAATTTGGTAAATAAACAGTATTAGTGCAGTGATTGAAGGTGGAAATAGGGTAATACCTCCGAATTCTTTGAACCTCCATCGATTTTCATGAAAATTTGGAATTGTGCTAATATTACCCTTAACCTCAAAAGTGACATATGCCCGACTTGTGGTTTATGGTTTTAAAGTGTGAAAACTACCCCTTCGTGAAAAAAATAAAAAAATGCAGCTTTAAGCATTTTAGGTATTCAGATCTTATTTAATTATGTAGAATAAAGCCCCTTTTATGTTCTCGAATATCATTACGATGTATTCAAAATTTTCAACCCTTAAAAACCACCCCCAATGTCTATACCAATAAATGACAGTTATGGCAGGGTGCACCGTACGTGTTAATCCTGGATTATGTTTAAGACCGACTTATTTTATTTTGACACTTTTTGAAGCTTTATTACGTATTAATTCCGCTTTTAGGCTTCCTATAGCACATTTTTTTCAATAAATGTACAAGCCATAGGGGAGAGTGTATAAAAATAAGAGATATTGTGGCAAGATGGTGATTCATGATAATAACCACCATTTTTAACAGTAGCAGAATCAAAGCAAGATTTGAAATGGGGGAATATAATAACTAAAAACATATTTTACATACATATACAGTAGAATGCATATAATTTATCGAAATTTCCTCGTACCTCAACCGCCACGTCCTCTGGGTCTTTGGATTTGATAAACCATATATAGGTATATCAATTTTGGTATTAATTATGAAATTAATTAGTAAATCGTAATTTCCAAAAATCTGTCATGTATCTAGATTTCCTTTCATCGGCAAATTTTTGCCTTAAAACATTTTTTTTTTGGTTTTGAAACGTTTTTTAGAGAATCATCCTAGTGATTCAGCAAATGACCTTTTTACCAGATTTGGAGATTTCGTATTAAAAACTGTTAAGATTTCTACCTAGGACCTATTTTTCTCCTCAGATGTAACCCCCA
This sequence comes from Tetropium fuscum, assembly GCA_964058915.1. Taxonomy (NCBI): domain Eukaryota; kingdom Metazoa; phylum Arthropoda; class Insecta; order Coleoptera; family Cerambycidae; genus Tetropium; species Tetropium fuscum. Next base: position 95,599 of record CAXKVY010001249.1, on the reverse strand, counting down.
TCAGTCTTTTTATTTTCAATTACGTTTTTTTCTGTAATTCTGTAATTAAGAATAAATTAATTCTTTTTCCTCAGGACTAAAGTTGGAAGAATGGGTTTGCTTCTTATTTTCATCTGCCATGATTTGCTAGATAAATGTAGCTATTAAAGTTGAACCATTATCATGTATACCTACCTATTGATATTGCGATCTATGACCATACAGAGAGAAGATAATATTGATGCAAAATTAAATACCTACCTTCGCATTATCAAATTCAAATTATCTTGATGTCAAATTTAAATTAACAAAATAACCATAAGTCACTATACGTTCGATTTAACATTTCTATAATCTGTTTGTATAATTTGTATTATCTGTTTTCTGTGATGCAATGTTGCCACATTTTAACTGGACTTAGTCAACTCTTTATGAATTTTTAATGGTGCGTTTGGATTAAAAATAATCCTGACTTAACATTTTAAGTCGACTTAACTAAGCCCAACTTAATGTACAATCGGTGCACTCGGGCATTATGTATGTAGAATCACGATACGCGCACATAATGTATCTCAGTTTTTACCGAAATTGTGATATTTACATATTTGGTATTACATAAGTTATTTTTTCTACAATAGCCTCAATAGTAGGCTTTTGCGCTTTCAATTCTCAACGCAAAGTACGCCATTTCCGATGATGACATAATTGTCATCCATTGCCGCTTTAAAGCGGCAGTAGTGTCAATTCCCGCTCGCGTCTGTATTATAAATTCCTTAGCAGGCGCTTTTGTCAGTCAAAAATGACACATGAGAAATGTAGCTAACAAAAAAAACTTGTTCCTATAAAAATCGGTTCATATATAAACATATGTCAAATACATACAAGAACACAGTGTATTAAGCGATTGTAGAAAAAATGTTGTATGTATTACGAGCACAAACTGCCATTGCCTCTTTTGAAAGAAGATAATGATAGAAGGTAAATTTCTTTCGCAAGCGGCAATGCAGTACTTTGCGTTCTTAACACACAAATAACTATTAATCATCTGAAAAAGAGGCGTATCAAAAATGCTACTACCAGAGGTATCTAGATGTAAATGTATCTCAACTTGTGCAGTAAAAAAATCTAACATAATACATGTATCTCAATATACGCCGGTTTACCAGAATAAATTATTTTAGTGTATACTCCCGAGACGGGAAGCAAGCGTTTGCATTTTGCTCGACGGCTGGCTCTAGAAAAATTGTACATTTAAGGGATTAGGACTACAAAGTGGCATAATAACAAAAATAATCCTTGATTCTTTTAATACGTATATTAAATTCAAATCGAAATTGCTAAAAAAATTTAATTTTTGTCGGTACAAGTCGTTAAACTTTTTATGTCACTTATACTTTCACACAGTCCCTACACTTTCATGTCATAAGTAGGATAAACGGTTCACTCTTGTAGATACCTTAAGACCTTAAGTTGCTCTGATTAATCGTTCTTGTTATCTTGAGATTTGATACTAAAATTGAGAACTGGGTTCACGTAACCTTGAGCGAAAAGTGCCTCTCTATTCGGGTCTGCCATTCAAAAACTATAAATCCTAAAGAAATACTTTCACAGAGTTTTGGCAGAAAAACTCAAAATCTACATTTATAATAACAAATTTTTGTCAGAATAGTGGCTTAAGCTACGTTTCCACGTTAGTGGAATTTCACCCATTTGAACGCCTGTGGTAATTTGTGCTCAACTCAGAGAGGGTTGCAAATTTAGGACAATTAATCTGCCATATAGAGGTACACATGTCCGAGTTTTTTTTTGCACGTCAGACCTTTCGCAGAAAAAAGTACATAGTGACTGGACTATATCTCGTTTTATGTTAAAATATATTCAACAGATCTGGAATCTGGAATCTGGAATATGTCCGGAGTGCGGATCAGAGATCCGCTGCACTTAGGCCCCATTGGGCCCTTTGTGCTTCCTCCGTGAGGGAAATGTCTCCCTAGGTCATCGACCAGCCCAATGTTGTACAAAAGGTGATGACGTTGCCCAGGGGCATTTCCCTCAAATTGGCCATAGAAGGCCAACGTTCCCCCAATATGGATTCTCTGGTCGATGACACGGCGGGACATTCGCAAAGTACATGCTCAATCGTTTCATCTTCTTGTTCACATCCTCTGCAGATGGGTGTGTCACATTGTCTCATGTTATGTAGGTGTTTCCTTGGCAGTGTCCGGTTAGGATTCCTGTAACAAATCGCAGTTTACCCCTGGACATTGCCAGATAGTTCCTCGCCGTCTCTTCGCTGGGATATCTCAAGAGATTTCTGGCCAGCTGACAGCTACTTGTTTCATCCCATAACGTCTTATATTTTATGTGGATGTTTTCCTTTATTAATTGGAGTTTCGCTGCAACTGGTAGAATACTTGAAGGACCAGGCCCAAGGATACTCAGGTTGGCTGCCTTCTTGGCCAGTTTGTCAGCTTCTATATTGCCGTTGCACCCAGCACAGGCAGATGTTATTCATCTGACATGCTCTCACAAGTGCTTGGTGACATTCCCATGTTGATCCTTTAGTTATTTTATAATTTTTCAGGGTCAATAGTGATTGTCTACTATCTGTGCAGATTCTTATTGTCTTGCCCGTTATTTCTCTGCGAGCAATCTCTTGTGCGGCTATGGTTATACCAGCGAGTTCTGTTTGTACTACACTGGCCTTTTTATCCATAGTCCAGCTGCATCGGAGTCGCAGATTCCTGGAATATATACCACAGCCTGCTCCATCCTTTTTCTTTGATCCGTCCGTGAAGACATAGTTTACACCTTCAACGCCGGCCTCGTCTTCACCAGTAGTATGTATGGTGTAAGGTTTATCAAAGACAAGTCGAGGCGGAATACCATCTGCACATGCCTGTAAAAGGGGTATCTTTCGGACAGCCTCAGTCCACAGGCGGCTTCTGGTTTGGCCACAGCTTGCATTTGGTAGTATGCCAACGGATTTAAGGCGAGTCATGGTAGTCAGAGCCACTTCTTCTAGATGTAGGTCTAGCGGTGGAAGACACAGCATTATCTCCATTGCTCTCGTTGGTGTTGTTCGCATGGCTCCGGATATGCTCAGACAGGCAACTCTTTGTACCTGGCCTAGCTTGAGTTTTGCTGTTATTTGTTGACTCTTGGGCCACCAGACAACAGCTCCATAGGTCAACATTGGTCTTATGATAGCAGGGTAAATCCACAGGACCACCCTGGGTTTATTCAACAGATAGTTAGTTTTATATGGTTTTACACTAATAATATTATATTAATTTAGAGTAAGCTAATTTTCGTTAAATACTTTCTGACGCCTTAATAATGCAAACATCTACAACTCAACAAAATAACATGCTGGCAGGTTGAAAAGGTTTTAAAATGGCAGGTTCATTAATAAAAAATATTTAATATCAAAATTTAATATTTCCGGTGAACGTGTTTTGACCTCAGAGCCGCCACCCTAATTGACATATGACATCAAAGTATTTATTTAGTTTAGTTTCAAAATGTCAAAATCCGTTTAAGAAACTCTTACAAGCAAGATATTTGGTATATATATATATATATATATATATATATATATATATATATATATATATATATATATATATATATATATATATATATATATATATATATATGTATTTAGTCACCCGACTAAGGAACTAAAAGTCCTCGAAAAATAAAGTTGTGTTGCGGCTGCCATCTTGGAAAATGTCGGCCGAAACCCCATTTTTCACACTTATCTCGTAAACTATTATTCATATCATAAATAATGTTTCAAATAAAAAAATGCCATATACTTAATTGTCTACACTATTTGTCCTCAGCATTTTTGTATATAACTTGTCGTGTAGCCAAAAATTTATATTTTGGCTATTGAAAAATAGGTGAACACTATGTGCTTTTCATTATCTGTCTCAATATCATAATAAATGAGAGCTTCGACAAAAAAAATGTAGAGGAGCAAAATAATAGACAATAACATTTAAATAAACAGCTAAGTTTATGTAGTTATATTTCCAGTTAATGAAAAAGTGAATGGAGGTTCAAACATACCGAAATGTTCTGTTAAGGAATTGACTCATGCTAGTAAAATTCCAGACGTCGAGGAAGATCACACGTAAGTAATTTTAGATTTCTACAAATAGTTTCATAGTTTCACGTACAGAGTATCTGCTGTGATCAGCAAGGAATATATGGATTAACAATTATCAATAGCAATTTATTTTTGTGTGAATTAATGACTGAATTTATAAGTCAGCAAACGAAGACATGAATTCGCAAATAAATAGAGCCGGTTTTTCGTTATTATCTCGAAAACTAAGCGTCCTAATGAAAAATGAAAAGATCGTCGTTGCCGTTGATGCTGACGATTGGAGGGCAGCTGGTACACGAAGCGCGGCAAGTACTGCTCACAAGCGATCAAGGTATGCCTGCTTTGCGGCACCCGCAGTGTGACAGGTGTGAGGAAGCCATCCGTGCCCCTCAATCATCCCCAAGGAGTTGGCTCCTGCTGCTTATCTCCATATAGGCATTGCTGAACCGGCAAACAATAATTATTCCCTTGTAGTTAAAAAAAAAAAATCTTTTCTAACTCCATACAAAACATAAGTTAATGTAGACAAGCATATATTGATAGAAACCTTCACATGAACTAACTTTAAGGGAGTGTTGGCGTACCACCCGTCTGGTGGGTGGCAGTGCCGCAAATCAGGGTTTGGCTTTGTCGAGGCTTTAACAAATACAACACCAGGTATTTGTTAAAGCCGGTTCAGCTTTGCTCCTTCTGGGGCCTGGTCCAATGCCAAAAAAACCTACTGTCCTGCATCAGCTACTATGACCTGTTATACCGAGGATTCACAGAAGACTTTGTAGATGTCTGTAACCTGCTCCACGACTTACCTTCCTTACCTCAAAAATACTTTGACCACACCTCTCCTGCTCTTGTTGTAAATAGCGTAGGTAATATGACAACCGCTCAACGAATGGAGCAACAGAATGTCATTAGTCCTTGTGCTCCCATTCATTTTTTTGTAACCAAGTCGATGAGCCTCATTTTCTTTAGACACAAAATTCTCCTACTCAACAGTGAGGACATGGTGAACACAAAATTCTCCTACTCAACAGTGAGGACATGGTGAACATGGTCCCATTAAAGTGGATATTGACTAATATTTTTAAATACACCCCCCCCTGCTTTTGCTCAGCTCTTTTAGTGCTGTAGGCGTCACCGTAGCTATCAAACTGTGCAGTGTTCAACATAGTGGTTAATTATGTCACGTACAGCATATTTTACTAAATGTTGAGCCAACATTCCAAAAACATGTAAAAACATGTTTTTCGTACCTTTTTTAAAGTACCATATAACATTAACTACTGCCTCTAGCGAAGAAATGAATAGAACCTTTTCAGTAGACAATTTAAGTTGTTTAATTTTGTATAAGTCAACCTTTTCGTTAGGACGCTTAGTTTTCGAGATAATAATGAAAAACCTACAATCCGGCCGTTTCCACCCCCCTCCCGCCTAAAGCACGAGGTCCACGGCTGGGGATTTTTGATATATTATTCCTAAAGATCAACCCTACAACTTAAACTACTTATTTCCGATTTGGTGGATTTTTCGGTCTTCGTTTCCTGGTCTATTAGTACGAATTGATAATTGTTGGACTATTCCAGGATTACATCTCCCACAAGTACCTCAAACTTAATTAATTCTAATAGTCACTCCAGACCAAATACTCACGGAACACACGAACTGTGCACTAATTCTTCTTTAGTTCTTGGTGGTACACCTTCTTCCTAAAATGCCACTCCGATGACGACGAGAAACCCTCGTGGCAACCAGAATGTTGGCCAAAATTTTGCCCGCATCCCTTTTGTCCAACATATCGCCAATACTCGAGAATAGTAGCACTCGGCCTAATTGGGGTATTTTCATGGTGCACCTTGTACACTATAGTAGGGAAGACTGCAGCACCGCCAGATGGGCAACTCTACCAGCTGATCTTCCTGAGTATATGCGCTCATTTTGGTGGTTGGTTAGTGAGTTTAACAACGTTGCCGGCTCTGGTTGGGATGTTGTGCACTGGTATGTTACTTCAAAATTTGAAAATTGTAAATATCGATCAGTCATTCACGGAAATCATCAACGAGTTGAGGTAAGTTGTTAAGGAAATTCAGTGTTCTGAATTTCTACATATATGTTTACTGTTTCAGTCATTTTGCCTTAGTAGTTATTTTAATCCGAGCGGGCCTGGATTTAGATCCACCCGCTTTGCACAGGCTGAAGTATACTGTAGTAAAATTGTCATTGATACCATGGCTAACTGAGGCAACAACGGTTACTATTTTATCAAAGTATTTTCTGGAGATTCCTTGGAATTATGCTGTACTTCTAGGTAAGAAAGAAGATTTCAGTATCTATATCAATAATTAGAAATTGAACTATAAGATCACAAAAAATATTTCTGAACAAATCAATTAAAGAACTTTCTACAAGCTGAATGATTTTTTTAATTTGTCAAAATTTGGAAAACACTCTTTGTAGTCTCATGGGTCTATAAATAGTTCTTTTGTTCTCACATTGATACAGATGAAGGCAACAAATAAATATTGTGCCCAATATATGGCTTCAGTGTCAATCACATTACGTAGGGTGCACACAATAGTTATAATAGTTAAACAATGATAAAGAGTTGTATTTTTAATTGTTTGTCATTGTGGAAAATTTTTGCGAATTTGTTTTACTTTTTTAAATGTTTGTGCTTTTAGAATATCTTAATGTGTAATGTATTTTTATCAAATAAAAAGAAAGCTTATTCTATTATTTAAAACAAATTTTAAAACATTGGCTTGTTGTTTTTAGTTTACTTTGTTTACTACCTACTCAATTAAGAAATCTTGTACAAAGAAGAAATAGTAATTGAACCTGGTAAATATCCGTTATAGGTAGGCGTTGCCCTCATAAAAAAAACAGGGAAGATATTAATCTTATACAAACTTTGCTTTCTTCTTAAACAAAATATACCTAGTAAAATCATATTAATCAAGTCAATGAAATTTGGCAAAGTTATTGATAACAATATTAAAAACATTCTCGGCTTACTTTCCGAGTTCTAGTTTTTTTAAATGTTTCGGGCTCCCTACGACCCTGAATCCCTTTGCAAGTCGATGAAATTTGCCACAGTTATTGAAAACAATATTAAAAACATTCCCTGGAAGCGAATTTATGGGCCGCAGCTTACTTTCCGAGTCACAATTTTTTTTAATTTTCCAGGCACCCTACGACCCCCTGAATTCCTTTGTCGATGAAATTTGGCACAGTTATTGGTGACAATATTGGTGACATTATTGGCTTTCTTTTCGAGTTATAATATTTTAAATATTTCGGGCCCGTACGACCCCCTGAATCCCTTTGCAAGTCAATGAAATTTGCCACAGTTATTGAAAACAATATTAAAAACATTCCCTGAAAGCGAATTTATGGGTCGCAACTTACTTTCTGAGTCACATTTTTTTTTAATTTTCCAGGCATCCTACGAGCCCCTGAATTCCTTTGTCGATGAAATTTGGCACAGTTATTGGTGACAATATTAAAAATATTCCCTGAAAGCGAATTTATGGGCCGAGGCTTACTTTCTGAGTTATAATTTTTTAATTGTTTCGGGTTCTTTACCACCCCCTGAATCCCTTTGCAAGTCGATAAAATTTGGCACAATTATCTATTCTTTAATATGCTCTTATATATTTGGAATAGTTCATCAGGATCTCTGACACTATCAGAACCCATGGTCTATTTCATGTTCGTCATCACTTTCTTCTTTGTAGCACATTATGTCATGAAAATATATTTTAATATTTTTCAGGAATGTGGTTTTCATGGATTGAGCTATACAAAAGATATAATATTTTTTGTTGCATTGATCACACTTTAGCTGTCTTGTTCTTAATTTTCTTTTATACACAAAAAATTCGTAATCACTCTCTTCGTTGTTACAAATATGACATAAAAATACATACTCATCTTCTTCGGGGATGTGGTTTTCATGGGTGTATAAAAGACACTATATTTTTTGTGGCATTGATCAGCTGTCTTGTTCTTAATTTTCTTTTAGACTAAAATCGTTGATCATCACTCTCTTCTTTGTAACAAATATGACAAAAAAAAGCAACTCCTTCTTATTCGGGAATGTGGTTTTCATGGGTTTAGCTATACAAAAGACATGTTTTTTTTTTGTGGCGCATTGATCACATTTTAGCTGTCGTAATTAAGTTTCTTTTAGACACAAAACGATCGTCATCACTCTCTTCTTTATAACAAATATGACAAAAAAGTACAAATATAAATAAGTCTTCGGGAATGTGGTTTTCATGGGTTATAGCTATATAAAAGACACAATATTTTTTGTGGCATTGATCAAACTTTAACTGTCCTGTTCTGAATTTTCTTTTAGACAAAATATTCTCCTCACTTTTTCCTTTGTAACAAATATGACAGAAAATACGTCTCTATCTTCTTCGGGAATGTGGTTTTGATGGGTTTAGACATGAAAAGACATGATATTTTTGTGGCAATGATCACACTTCAGTTGTCTTGTTCTGATTTTGTTCTTTTCTTCTTTAGACACAAAATACTCTTCATCACTCTCTTCTTTGTAAAAAATATGACGTATCTTCTTTGTAAATGCGGTTTTCATGCCCTTTAGCTATACATAAGATATAATATTTGTTGTGACTTTAGCTGTCTTGTTCTCATTTTTGTTTCAGTGAATTTCCTATTTTTTAATCACTATTTTGATTTCTTCGCGCTTTTCTTTCTGTTTTGTACTTCTTGCTTCACATTGTTCTTTTAATAGGCTTTTTGTTTTAACCATATCTATTTTGCTGTTATTTTTTCTCTTCGTCGGATTGGTTGTAGGTTTTTGGAATCCAGCTTTAGCAGTATTTTCAGTCCACGTCAAATTAGAGGTGTTGCTAGGCAACCGCCGCCGGGTCCTTATGTTTTTAATTCAACCACCCCGAAACAATCTGAAAATATTCTTGTGAAACAATCTGATCCTCCTTGAGGCACCTGCATGTACACGTATTTTTATTATCTGGTAGGGCGGGCGACTTTATGACAAAATACATGGGCGTAATAATATAAAAATATTTTTGTGAAACATCCACCTGGTCCATATTTTGGCACCTTATGCCTTGTACACGTATTTTTATTATCTGGTTAGTCAGGCGACCCTATGAAACGTAGTTGTGTTTTAGGCCACGAAAAATTTAATTGTGTATCTGACAGGGTAAGGGATTAAGCAAAGAAATAGAAAAAAATAGAAGGATTCGAAACCAACAGAATACAAAGCATACGCGTAATGCTAGGCTATCAATGCTCTGGCAAATAAATCTCTGGTGAACTAAATTACTAAATATATGAATTGTAAGATTTTAGATTTTAAGGGCTTCATTAGATCAGCAGTCTCTTTTCGTCACATTTCAAAGTCTACCTATCATATTTAATTGGATACCCTTCCAAATACTTGCAAAACTAAATAATAATTTATTTGAAAAAATCTGTAATGATGTGTCCAATTCCTCTACTAATGGACAAATATAACATGTTCACAAAATGTATTTATTGAATGAATTATTGAAAAAGATGTCAGTTCTGTAGCGCCCAGTCGGCATTAACCTAATTACGTGCATCTTTCGGATTTTGTTCACCCCACGTAATTTCTTTATTTCAACAAATTGAACAATAGCAATTGTACGTATTAGATTATGCTTGCATCTGAATTTGCCATTGCATACCAAGCTACCTACGTTCATCTTAACGCAAATTATTTTAAGAACTAAATTATTACTTAAAACTGAAGCCTTGAAACCTTTGACACTGCGGGCGCTAAAGCGCTAAGATCGGCTTTAGACAATACATTCTATCCTTTTTCTTAATCTCAAGTAGAAGTAGAAGTCCTCAGAGATCCCAAAATAAATTCTTACTAAGTTATTCACTATCATTTTCTTATAAAATGTCTGTTCTGACACAGTCCAGTCAATTGTAGATTGTTCACTACATTCAGTTGATTAAAAAAGAAATGTCCGATAATTCGCCCTCCTATAATTCCTGCCCAAACATTTACCAACCAACAGCCTTGGTGCTGGACTTCTTGCATCCAATGTGGATCTGTTCTGGACCATTAGTGCATATTGTTTAGATTCACACCTCCGTTGCTATGAAAAGTGGCCTAATCTGTCAACAATGATCTAGCCGTCGTCGGTCAAAATCTTCGCGCCCATATCACGAAGTGATATGGGCGTAACCTAAAACAAGACAAAAATTTAACACGGCATTAATGGTTTTTATGGAAAAAATATCAAACTTTTTGAGATTATAATTTAAATCTCGCGATTCATCGTTGGTTTCAAAAGAGCATCATCCTTCGAGTCATAAAATTATCTATTCATAAAATAAAAAAAATGGAGTTTAGATCCAGTTGAGGAAAAACAAGTTTATAGTATAGAAGTTTATAGAGCTCCAAATACGCAGCAACGGATTTCGAATTTTATGCCTCAAATTCTACTTATATAACTTGTATAGAATATCAATTTTAGTCAGTAATTTGCTTACCTATGTTTTGAACCGTAGTTCGAGTTACTACAAGGTCTTGCGCAATACTTCTAGTACTTAGTCGAGGATTAAACTCTCGTCTGTTCTCTTCGGTGCGGTGCGATATGTTCTCTTGGGTGCGACCTCTGCGTCGGTCGTCTACAGTACACAGGCAGATGAACAGTTCCAGTTGTTCGCAGATGGTGAATTACTCGTAGAAAAGCTGTTTTACTGGGGTGTCGTCTATCAGGATATTGTTGCTCATATATAATTTCGCAGCAACTCGTAGTATTTCTCATTGATTGAAAATAAACTCTTCCCATGTCAAATAACTCTTAGTTTGTATAAATGATGTTGTAAGAAAAAACTTTTATTGAATTACTCGTTGAAAAACTCTTTTGCTGGGGTCAATATCCTGATACACATACATATTCTGATAGACACACATACACATACATATCCTGATACATATCCTGATAGACGACATCAGGATATTGTTGCGCATATATACTTTCGCAGCAACTGTATCATTTATAATTAATTCAAAATAAACTCCTACCATGTCAAATAACTCTTACTGTGTGTAAATCATTTTGTAAGAAAAAACGAACAATAAACTACAGTTCAGAATAATACAAGCAAACAACACGCAAATACAATTTCAATGATGATTTTGAACTCCGCATCCTAAAAAAATATAGTTTAATATACCAAACTTGAATATCGAGTTGCCCAAGAATGTCATCACCCATTTTATTGAGGCTTAATATGTCCTTGTAGCTATGCAGAAGTAAAAAAAAGTTAATATAAATTTTTAGGGTATTGGTCTTGGCAACCGGACTATTAAGACCTTTATTCTTACCCGTGTTTGGTAACTACCCGGTTGAGGTACAATCCTACACAGTTTTTATCCTTATATGCTAAAATTGGTATCCTGTATATTGAATTACTGATTTTACGTAAATATATGCATCGCAAATAATGCCAAAATATTTGGCAATTAATGGCCTTTAATATGATTTAATGAGTATTTAGATGTCAAAACTGTATATTATTGTATATTACCAAGTGCTTTTGGTGGCGCATGACAGACTGCACAGAAGAGGATGAGTTTATTTTTGATCATGAACGAATCACTACTTATCATTTAAATACGTCAATACAGCCATCAACTTGAATTGCTTAATCCTACATAATAATATGATCTCATTCCGAAAGATCTACACTGAATGCGGTTTCTTAATTGTTGTAGTTGCCTTCTAATCAGAGATTAATTTTTAGGTACCATAGTGGCGGCAGTCGCTCCAGCTGTGGTAGTCCCATGTCTCTTCCGGTTGCGGTCTAAGGGCTATGGAGTCGCGAAAGGAATCCCTACGTTAATCATAGCAGTGGCTAGTATCGGAGACTCCACTTCAGTTGCTATTTTCGGGGTAATCAAAAGCATCATGTTTTCCGATGTCTCTGTGACCAGTATTATTCTTCAAGGGCCAATATCTATAATTGGAGGTAATTGTGAAATATTGAAGATTTATAGGTATTCAAGTAAAAGTCATGTGTTATTTCGATTTTAACCAGTTCTTGTTTTAAACATAGCTGGGGGACCCGAATAAGCACCAGTTTAACTTTTATATATTTTTTTTCATCTTCGCTGTAAAGAGCAATTTGTTACATATGGTGTACCACCACATGTCTATACGTGTTTGGCATACCATAGTGATTATTCAAGCGGCCCCCAAGGTTACGATTTGGAACCTTGCGGGACGTGGGAAGATGGAACCTAATACATGTATTTGTTTACCACTACTACCAATTGATTCATCCATAAAATAGGAAATTACATTTCACAGACCATAGAACAATGAGATTTACTTTTTTCTCATTCAAGGTATTGGTTTTGGAATACTATGGGGACTACTATGCGGCTACGTTCCGGAAAGAAATGACCCCTTCCTAACCCCGCTTAGAATTCTTCTGCTTCTATCTGGAGGAATGGTAGCAGTATTCATTAGCAACGGCGTCGGCTACGGAGGCGCAGGACCTCTTGGTTGCGTCAGTGCTGCCTTTGTAGCGCTGTCCTGTTGGTCCAAACAAGGATGGAAAATTGAAGAAAACCCAGCCGCAACAGCTTTTGAAATTTTCTGGATGATATTCCAACCAATTCTGTTTGGCATTGCAGGCGCAAGGATCAAACCGAAAGAATTAGATGGCAGTGTTGTCTTTATCAGCTTGGGTATCTTGGTTGCTGGTGTCTTGATAAGAATTTTGATGACCACGTTAGTTAGCATTGGTTGCAAATTGAACTTGAAGGAGAAGATATTTGTCTCCATTGCTTGGATGTGCAAAGCTATCGTGCAGGTAAGGATAAATGGTATCATATTAGTAATAATAATTGTCCTCTTTATCATTGTACAACAGTGATTTTGCGAGCGTAATATTAAATATTACAAAATACTGCTTTATAAAGATATGTGATGATAGGGATATTACAGAGCATGTATTGAGTGACGTAAAAACGAAGAATGAAAAAAATATTCATTTATTACTATCAACTTGAAGCCTATAGAAATATATACTTGGCAGCCTATACTCGGTTGCATAAATGAGATTGACTCATAACCGCTGTCTTCATCTTCCGCATTTAAAACAAAGCCACTGTCTTCGTCTTGGGCATTGAAACGCTGCGTCAGTCGCCCTCATTTATTTCCCAAACTGAGTATAGAAACTGTTTATGCAGCAGAATTTTTACAAACAATTCATAGATTACTAATAAAAGATAAATAATAGTTCCATCGTTCCCATTGCTACCTAAGTAACTTGATGTGAAGAACTACACTAGATCCGTTTCAATAATTCCTATTCATGTTTTAATCACAATTATGTAGCGTTTTTTGAGCGAGATTTTGAAGAATATATACAAGGTAGGGCATAATGGAGGGGCGTTTTTTGAGCGGCTAGTACACGCGAACGGGTGGGGGTAGAGGGCCGCGGTTGACATCGTTCGATTCAGGCAAGCTTACCGTTTGTTAGTCACAATGGTTATGGCAATGGCAAATGATTTTTGCGGAAGAAAATGAACCTGTAATAATAATAAGCGATGAGGCTCATTTTTATTTGTGCGGTTCTGTTAACAAGCAGATTGCTGCCCTTATTTCTTCGAGGATGCACAAGAAGCAACCGCAACTGTAAACTCCGAGCGGTACATTGCTATGTTAGAAAACTTTTTCATCCCAGAATTGCGACTTCGAGGAATCGATAAAAGAAATGTTTGGTTCCAACAAGACGGTGCCACGGCACATACAGACAGAGCCTCCATGGAAGTTGTGTGTCGCATTTTCCCTGGACACGTAATCTCCCGCTTCGGTGATGTGCCATGGCCCCCTTGTTCCCCTTATCTCTCAGCTGCTGATTATTTTTTATGGGGACACCTAAAAGCAGAAGTTTATATGTATACTACAATTCTTTTTAAATAATTTTTTTTTTAAATTCAAAACACCGGAGTTATTGTTATTTTAAAAACGCCCCTCCATTATGCCCCACCCTGTATATGACACTTTGGAACGCCTAAGCACATGTATTTGTTTGCCACTTCCATCGTGAACGACTATATTATTCGCTGAAAATTATTCAGTTCACCGAATATAGGCTTGTTTTAAATAAAGAAAAAATCTATAAACCTATAAGATATCTGCAAAACTATAGAGCGAGATAGCTGCAAAGCAAAGTTCCGTCATTGTAATTTTTAATTCTGTAACGCTGTTCTCCTAAACATTAAAACAAATCATTCCTTGCCGATGCGAGTGCAAGAATTTACCGATGCGACTTCAAACAGCGACTGCGAGTTGAATCTAGGCGGAATGCCTGCTGACGCGCAACAATTTGGCAATTGACGCATTCATAATCATAGATAATATAGAGTGTCTATACTAAGTGAAGGTAGTGTGGGCCGCTACACTATGAAGCTATTAGCGGTCGGTCTTTACGCTGTTATGTTGTATCTTACATCTATCTACACAGTAAGATGTAAGATGCATCATAACAGCGCACAGTTGGTCAGGATCAACAATGTCAGGTCAAAACTATGAAACTCATGAAACTGGTCCAAAATAATCCCGTGATTAAAGGAAAAATTCTTTAAAAAATCCCAATAATAAATTGGAATTGTTTTTATGGGGAGTAGAAATGAAAATAGTTGAGTAAAATTCTGAGGTTCCGTATTCGTATAGATTTCAAAAAAAGAAATAATGGAAATATAGTAAATAAAATATCGAATTCATGAAATGGTGGTTTAAGGGACGAAAAGCGAGAAAATTATGGTTTAAGTTCTGAAAATTTGGATCCGCATAGAATTCGACCTCAGAATTGTCAAGGGAGATTTTCAGAGGTTTGAACCTGGATAACTGCGTTGCGCTCCAATAAAGATATTTAAAAAAATTTAAAAAATTCGATTAAAAAATGCTTAAAATTTAATGATTTTTTTTAATGATGGTCCCTTCAGTTACAACGTAGGAAGCGGAGGGTATAGCAAATAAATTTTTAGATAAAGGGTGATTTGTTTCGAGCGATTAAATTTATTTCGCCTGCATCAATATGTTCAAAATATTATTATTCAAGAAGTTGCAGGTAATTGCAGCTGCAATTTTCAGGATATAAAGCCAATACTCCATGCAATATTCGTATAAAAATATCAACGGGGATAGAAGTGGTCAAAAAATGTAGGAGAAATATAAAATTTTATTTACCTAATTTTAACGGCTAAAACCGCTCATCTGATTACAGATTCTAACTCACATACCACATAGTTAACAAAATTCAACTATGAGTCTACAATATACATAGCATTTACCTTGTTCTGTATCCCCCAAGGCTGCTTCGTTAAATTGAAGCTCAAAAAACAACAAAATCACTATCAATAAAACACTGAAAATCCACAGCCTAACTATTCGCTTAAAAACATTTTTGCGTCTAGGGCTGGAAAATTCGAATAAAGGATTATGGCCTCTTGCTCTTCGAATAAGTGGGTGTAAATCTATACGCCCACTAATGACCATGTTATTTATCAGTTTACCTTAAGTCGAATAAAATTATCTGATTTTACCTTTGGTCGCAAATTATTGATTCTTGACCCACTGTGCAGCGTAGACCAACCGCTGTTCGCTTCATAGTGTGAGCCACACTACATTCACCTAGGATATCGAATATCTCAGGATATTGATTAATTATGATAATTACGAATATTTGGAGGAAAAGGTCGGGGGAGCTGTGCCTCCCATGGCCTCACTAGTGCGCCGCCACTGTAAACAGCAACTCATATTAAAATAGATTATTGGAATAGAATATTGAATAGATGTAAACCTCTTCACATTTTTCCTATTAGGCAAGTAATGACAGTGCGAATTTATTTCGATGACATCCTACAGCAGTATGCTCGACCTTTGGTTGGTATTTTACTGAAATACATTGTCAAAATTTTGTAATATTGCATGATTTTTTTAAGAATTGCTGGTATCACCATTTTACATTGCATCTATGGGATCTTTAGGCCTCTATATATGTAATATACATAGACCAATTTATTTCCCATGATTTCCCATTTATATCTCATGATATAGATGCAGAATCAGATCCTTTGCCAGAAAAATACGCACAAAATATACTACAGCAATTGTTAAGCAATATACAGTAACTGAACGTAGAAAGATCCTTCATAACAAAGAGGAATTCTTACATGTGACTAATGTAACATAATTAGAATATTTAAAGTCGGTGCAGATTTTGCATATCCCATATTTTCGTGCAACAAACAGTTCGATAAATAAATTTCTGTTCCAAACACTGTAGTGTATGCCGTGCACACCATAAAATAACCGTTCCCACGGTTGTCTGGACCGCTATATTACCTCACTTTATCCTAATCTCAGTCTTGTCAGAATTTAGTCTTAGTAGATTTATATTTAACCCCAGTTTAATTAGGGGCCATACGATTATATCATTGAATTTGTCTACGTTCTTTCTAACTTGTTTCACTTTTCACTGAAGTTTCACTGAAATAAATCAAAGCAGGAGTCCCACCGGGTAGCGTACTAGGACACATCTAGTACCTGATATACAAGAGATTACAAACATCAGTTAACCAAATTATCAACTGGACTAAACGATGAAATAAACAGAATGAAACCAAACCAGTCCACATAAATTTCACAAATAAAAGCAAGCAACAGATTCCAGCCAGCATAAATAATGCCCCGATCCCTTATGTCAATTTGGTAAAATATCTGGGTATCACATTATACGCAAACTCGCTGAAAACTTCATATAAAGGAAGAGCTGCATATAAGATTCAATTATATGTACTGGCTTCTTGGTATGCACTCCAGCCTATCAACATACAACAAAATACTACTGTATAAACAAGTCCTCAAACCAGTATGGACTTATGGCATACCACTCTGGGGTTGTACCAGCAAGAGTAACATCATAATAATCCAAATGTTGCAGAATAAAACGTTGAGAAAAACTGTCAATGCGCCTTGGTACATTAGAAACCGTGATCGTGATCTTGGGATCACGTCTGTCGTCGATCACGTCGAACTGGCGATCAGACGATTACCAAATTTGCAAGGAATCATGAACAATAACTCCACCAACATGGGAAAGTCAAGGCCATCCAGCTTCTCGATAACATAGAAGATAGAAAAGGCCACAAACTTGTGACATATGTATATACATGCTTAGGACATAAGAATATGTATATATAACAAAAGAAGCTACTATCATAAACCTGTAAACCTCTTATAAATTAATGTAAATAGCTGTAAATAAATGAATTTGAATTTGGTACTCTTCACTAGGAAAAGAAAACTGGAGCCAATGAGAGCACCTATTCTCCTAAACACAGCATTAAATTTTGTACCACAGGTGAAATACTTGGGGGGTAACGTTCGATGTTAAACTAAACTGGAATCTTCACCTCGAAAGCAGAACAAATAAGGCCTACATATCATATGAGCAGTGTAGCAGGACCGTAGGGAAAACCTAGGGAAATGAAACTCAGGGTGGTCCTGTGGATATACACTGCTATCATAAGACCAATGATGGCCTACGGAGCTGTTGTCTGATGGCCCAAGAGTCAACAAATAACAGCAAAACTCAAGCTATGCCAGGTACAAAGAGTTGCCTGTCTGAGCATAACCGGAACTATACGAACAACACCAACGAGGGCAATGGAGATAATGCTGTCTTCCACCGCTAGATCTACATCTAGAAGAAGTGGCTTTGACTACCATGACGCGCCTCAAATCCATCCAACTACCAAACGGAATCTGTGGCCAAACCAGAAGCCGCCTCTAGACTGAGGCTGTCAAAACGATACCCCTTTTACAGGCATGTGCAGATGGTATTCCGCCTCGGCTTGTCTTTGATAAACCTTACACCATACACACTACTGGTGAAGATGAGACCGGCGTTGAAGGTGTAAACTATGTCTTCACAGACGGATCAAAGAGAAAGGAAGGTGCACGCTGTGGTATATATTCCAGAAATCTGCGACTCCAATGCAACTGGACTATGGATAAAAATGCTAGTGTAGTACAAACAGAACTCACAGGTATAACCATTGCCGCACAAGAGATTGCTCGCAGAGAAATAACGGGCAAGACAATCAAAATCTGCACAGATAGTAGACAATCACTACTGGACCTGAAAAACTAAAATAACCAAAGGGTCAACATGGGAATGTCACCAAGCACTTGTGAGAGACTGTCAGATGAATAACATCTACCCATGCTGGGTTAAAGGACACTCACAATGCAATGACAAACTCACAATGCAATAAAGAAGCTGACAAACTGGCCTAGAAGGCAGCCAGCCTGAGAATCCGTGGGCCTGGTCCTTCAAGTACGCTACCAATTGCAGCGAAACTCCAATTATTAAAGGAAAATACCCATAGGACATTTAAGACGTTACGGGATGAAGTAGCTGTCAGCTGGCCAGAAATCTCTTGAGATATCCCAGCGAAGAGACGGCGAGGAATTATCTGGCAATGTCTAGGGGAAAACTACGAGGAAGTAAGGAAGCACCTCTATAACATGAGACAAAGTGACACATCTGCAGAGGATATGAACAAGAAGATGAAACGGTCCAACATGTATTTTGTGAGTATATCCCGTCATGTCATCGACCAGAGAATCCATATTGGTGGAACGTTGCCCTTCTATGGCCAATTTGAGGGAAATGGCCCTAGGCAACTTCATCCTTTTGTACGACATTAGGCTGGTCGATGGCCTAGGGAGACATTTCCCTCACGGAGAAAGCACAAGGGGCCCAACGGGGCCTCGTTGCAGCGGATCTCTGATCCGCACTCCGAATAATTTCCAGATTCCAGAAGCCTCTGGTTTCTGCTCTTAAATATTGTGTAATCATAATCATAATATTATATATTTTTAGGCAGCATTGGGTCCTGTAGCGCTCACCATGGTCGCTGCTGGAACAGAAGAGTACATGTATGCTGAAAAAATATTAACGACTTGCGTACTGTCAATAATACTGACTGTGCCAACAGGGGCACTGTTAACTACTCTGCTAGGTCCTCGTCTTCTAACGAAAGCAAAGCATCCCTTGCATGATCTTAAACGAAGGAAAAGCAGGCGTCCTTCGATTAGAGATATTAGCATAATAGATGAAGAAGAGGATAACGTGAGCGGGTGTGAGCAAGAAACGCACCATAGGAGACATCTCGGCGATGAACTCTCTGTTGTAAATGAATAGTAAAAGCCCGTTTGAAATCAGTATTTTAATTGTCCATTGTATCTATTTAGTTGTATGCTTCTGTTTAGGATTAAGAATAATAAACAATATGGGAGTTATTTACGATATATACGAGTATTGCTGTGTATAGGTACTATATACTCATATCAACTGTATTCAATTGCGAGTTCGATAAACACGAATATTATCTGCTTAAATTTAAAGTAAAGGCAATATTTAGAGACAATATTTCTCGAAAAAAAAATATTTAAAGTACAAAGAATGGCGGATAATCCCAGGTTAAAATAGGTTCCGATTAACGTGTCCCATAACAAACAACGTTTAGTGGTTTTGTAACGAAACAGAAATAATTTCAACATAACTAGTTAGAAAATACTAGGTAAATACATTATTTTCCTATATATTTTAAGGATAAGGATCTACAAACACTTAATACGACGTGTACACGCCTGAAAGTATGAAACAAGTAGAGGTAAAATATAATACAACTAACAAAGACATGTGATATATAACAATAACACGTTTAACAATAGGTGATAATTGATTTATTTATTATTTAGTCTGGCAGATATACTGATAATAACTGGAAATATATTTCAAGGACTTCGAATGATATCGTGTACACGCCGATGACATGCAGGAATATCATGGGACTATATTATTATGTTTCAAATGCGTAAATAGAAAGTTTCCATTATAATAATACTCTCAACTTATGTTCCATATTATATTCTTCACTCCGTATACTAATTCTGGACTCTTTAACTTTAAATATAAATAACAAAATACATAAAACTATAATATTTTACGGTATAACTCGAGACGGGGTGCCATTAGGTGGTCGAATTGAATAGCAAGTCGTAATACCGTCTTCAAAAATTCAAAAATATTTGTATTTGCGTTATCTGGGATATTTTGCCTATTTTGCGTTATTTTGGAAGTTCCTTACATTAAATCTATGTAATATTCCTATTATACAGGGTGTTTGGTAACACGATACCAACTTTGATGAGGTGGTAGAGGGTCCATATAATCCCAACATAGTTATATGAAATAAGTTAATGGTAAAAAAAAATTTTAAAAACAAGCTTTTATTGAAACGGTCTAAAAAGAAGAAAATAAACTTAAAATAAATTTAAACCCATCAATTTATTACGTTACACAATTTATATGATATTAAAAATTAAAATAGGTAAATCTCGCTCCATGTGAGATTTACCTATAAAATTTTACCTATAAATTTTATAAAAAGAATATTATTTTTTTCTTAGACTTACTATTAATGTCAATATCAAGTTACAAATTGTATTCTTGTTTACACAATTAAATCTCACGCCAAACTTTTATATCATATAAATTATAGAGATTATAAATAGTATATTATATACCACGGGACTGAAGTACTACTTTTAACCCCAAAGATAAAGTTTATGGGCAAATAATGAAAGTCACTTGACAAGTTCGTAATTGCTTTGTGACAAGATTAATTTCGAGACATTGTCATGGCTGGTGTCATGAGCTCAATTATGAATGTAGATGGTGTATCTGATACTGATAAAAGGGCAGCCCAATTAGGTCACATCTGCTGCATTCACCCAGGAAAGGCTGGACAGTATGACGAACTGTAATAACATTAATCTAGGTAAATATTAAATCACTAAAACATCTGTTAGACTCTATTTGTAATTTCCGGATTTCCGTCAATATTTAATCCCGGAAGGACAGAAGGTGACACTTTAGTCCCTGTTATAACGGAGTGAAGTTATGACTCCAGCCCCGGAAGTACAAAAAAATACTTATGGTAAGAATTTTGCTGCCTTTGATGCTGAGAATTTTGATTCATCCATTCATAAAATAGATCGCAAGTAATGGGAATGTTCAATATCAGCATTCTAAAAGAGCAACAAAATGCTATTCTTCGTACAGGATTGCCTTCTTCGAGGCCCTGTACTGAAGTATAATGGTACGGATGTTTATTTTCTGTTCATTACTGACCATGTCTTCCAAATTGATAATCAGAGTTGCTGTGCAATTTCTCTAACGCATGTTGTGAGATCTTCAGCAACTGCGGCTAGAATATTTTCGGCAACATCGGGGGATGGCATGCTTCGTGCAGCAGACTCACAGTGGTGTAAATTACAGGTTTTGTTGACTGTGGAAACGTTGGCTTTGTTTTTGTTAAAAGAACGGGAATATTTAATTTTTAATTAAATGGAAACGAATTGCCAATTGATAGTATTTCGACTTTCCTTAGTGACTGTTAAAATTAATGGTATCATAGTATAGTATGTATGATAATGCCACTTAAAAAGGATAAAATACAGAAGTTTTATAAGTAATTCTTACGTTTTTGTCACATTTATAACGAATATCAATACTTTTAATTGCCATTATAATTATTATTGTCGGGGTTAATGTAGCTAGTGTCTTTTTTGTCACTTTTTTGATGGCTGTATCAAACTTCCACTTTTTCGAGCGCTTTCCTTTGTCCATTTGGGGATTACATTCATTAACACCTGTGGGAAGGTTTTTATACCATGCTGCAGTATTTCCTATTTTCCAATATTAGTTTAGTATCAGGAGAACCTGATCGGTCGTTACATTATTTGATCCTTTTACCATTACTTTTGGAAACAATCGAACTGGACGCAGATTAGGATCTACTGTATTAGGTATCAACCACTCTTACTTCCAAAAAAAAAAGGAAATTCCTAATTCGACTGTTTTTGTTTTGTATTTTCGTTACCTCAGAACTCTGTCATTTATGACTCAATTTAAAAAATTTCTTTTTTATTGAAAAATGGGTTTTCTAAAGAGGATCTCGTTTTAATTTATCTCGTTATTATTTATGGCGAGTGCGCCGGTTACAACCTTAATTCGTAGATATTTAAATTAATTAAAAAGTATTTTCATCGGAGCAATAACGACAATAGTGACTTATGTGGCAGGTTGGTAGAGCGTCACGAGTGACCTTCAGAAAGATAGAATATGATGCAAAATATTTTTTTTTGTATTCGACCGTCTGCAAAAAACTTCTTGGTCTCCCAGCTCAGCGACTGGATTGCATATGACGTGAATTATATTCTCTTATAAATATAATTTTACTTTTTTTATATGCAACAAAACCTTTTATTTTTTGTTGCAAGTTCCAAGAGTACCTCCACCATTTCTAAGCCCTCTACATAGAGCCGCGTGTAGGGCAGCCGATCACATCAGTAAAAAAAAATCGAAAGTTATAATCGAAAGTTATAATCGAAAGTTATAATAAGTATTTAATATGTTACATGTTACGCCATTTGCGGGCTGTAATAATAATAATGATGTGTAATTTAAAGCTAAATCAGTAATTAAGTGTAGATCAAACAAACAATATCTATTGTTTTTAACAAGCACTAAATTATCTGCATTTTTTGCACCATAATAAACCATAATAGGTCAATTTCAGAACATAAGTTAATTTAACGTTCCTACTACTGACATATTTTTCAATCACGTACTACTAAGTGGGTTATAACTGTGCCTCACTTAGTATTTAGTGGTATGTTAAGAATGTAATTTAAAGATAAGTAAGAGATAAGTAAGAAGCTGGTTAAACTATTACGCCAAAGCAACGTATATAATATTTTAGT
This sequence comes from Tetropium fuscum, assembly GCA_964058915.1. Lineage (NCBI taxonomy): Eukaryota > Metazoa > Arthropoda > Insecta > Coleoptera > Cerambycidae > Tetropium > Tetropium fuscum. The sequence goes on along the minus strand of CAXKVY010001249.1, from coordinate 72,613 downwards.
AATTTTCTATTACAGCGGTATGGTTCCAATTATTGGCTTTAGAATTTTCTGTAATTCTGTCTTTATTTTTTTTATTTCAAAGTAACGTAACAAATTATTGATCTATCATTGTTTTGTGTAATTGACTTTCTGTATCTAATCAACGAACAAGTATTTGTCGTCACACGTTAAACAAAACAACCAATTATTACAACCAAAATAGAATTTGCATCTCTTAATGTTGTAATACAGATAGCTAATAGTCGGGAATCTGAGGCCTCCTACGAAGCGTTTAAAGGATGCTCTATACAAGTCGCGAACATCCACCTAAAAACAAGAAAAAATGTAAAATGACCTGCCCGATTCGAATGTTTTGTTCGCCATTTGATCCAGAATTTCCAAATGTGTAAAAATATGACATTTTAAAAAAAACTGAAAATTTTCATTCAAATAATATTTTTTGCAAACTAGTGCATAACTTTGTTAGTTGACGTCCGATCGTTTCACTACTTCCCTTACATAGTGCCGTGGGAACAGGAAATTTAGAATGTCATATAAAACCAAAGTAATTTTTTTTCGCTAGAATACACAAAATATCGTAATTTTGCAGCGTAAAATGTTGAGTCGAGAAAACTTTTTTATCTTAAGAGATAGATAACTGGTATAAGGGAGAAAAATGTTGCCAATAGATCAAAGAAACTTTTTTTGGGTTTTTTTTTACAAAACTATACATTAGTTTTTATCCAATTTGTTCCAGCCTTTACACACTCACTGTATAAGTAATGTTGCTTCGAAGAATGTTGCATTCAAATTAAATTTATCTGTTGAGATGCTATTACTATTATAGCTTGTAATTATCAGTAATCATTAATAAATTAATGCTTCCATACATCAAACTTACCTCATACTTATTTGCGCTTATGACGCCGTCACTGTGTCTGTTATGACATTATCGGTATATTGACCAAGTATTTCCGAACATGTGAATTCGTAGGCGTAACCGATTGAGTAGCCACCTAGGTCACTGGAACTTGCTCCATTAGATAAAATTTTTATTGACTAATCTGCGAAAGGTAGTTTACAAATCCGACTGGAAGACTTTGAAAAATTAAAACAGAGCCGAATAATATTTATCAGATTACTATGATGGCCAGCAAGAGTTTTTTAATCATTTAAGATGCTGTTAGCCACAACTAGAACGACTACGGTTCCATCAACTACTACAAATTATACTACAAATTATTAGCCGTATTTTAATTATTGATTATTATTTGCTCAAATAAGATATGAATGCTTTTAGTTGGTTTTGATTAAATCATTTAATCAGTCACACACCTTATTCTAATACATTTTTATTATCACATGCAGGCATTTATATTACTTTCTTATTGAGGTTTTTATATTCTTATAGATGTTCCTCTTGAAAAGGTGGAAGTAGGTGAATTCGTATTTGAAGGTTACGATCACCTATTTTTATTATCGGTTTTTTATATCGATAATAGTTTTATAATAGTATAGTCTAAGTATACTCAGATATTAGACCGGGAGATGGTAACAGTTTATTGTCTCCGATTTCACCCAGTCTGCATTTTGGAGGTCTGCATGGAAAATTCTCTGGTCATATGGAAAATTGCATTTTCAACTTTTTTTACACTTGCACAAAACTTTTATGTTTTTCTCTGATATTATAATGATTGCCCCAAAATGATATTGGTTTCATGACACAAATTTTGATTGTTTTCGTCGACATACAGCATGAAAACACTGAACATTATTTTTTTATTGCAAGTTCATGTGACGGTTAGTGCCCTTTTTGGAAACCTACAAATCTCATGCCTATTATTATAAGGCTGCAGCATTTTTTGCAACTCACTGTATATGTTCTTATGTAATATTGAACCCAAAAGTATATGATTACTTATCTAATTAATGATATCATGATATCAATGTCAATGCACGTTTGGTATTTGATTTTGATGATTGTGACTCATTACTTCCGATTATTTTTAGTCATTCTCGCTGATCAATATCGCTTATCATACAACAGATATTTCGCATGATTGTGACAACTATTAAAAGACCATGAAAAAACTAATAGACAAGAAATTATATCAATATCATTTACTTAACTTTTCTCCTCTTAAAAAAATATATTCTGTATTTACCTGTCATATCACCCTTAGTTCAATAATACAATCGAGATTTGGCGCATAGGAATACAGTGGCGTCCGAAATGATTTCATTCCCCTAGACACTCCGTGTGATAAAGCAAAAACCGGACATAGAAAATAGTTCATATTTTTAGGAAAATAACTCGATGATATCCTTAGTTCAACGATATATAGGATATCTGTCGCAAATGAATACAGTGGCGTTCGAAACTTATTTTGTCCATAGGCATAACGTATTATAAATTAATAAAAAAAACAGAAATAGAAAAAAGTTATGTTAAGTAAATTGCATCATTTCACCCTTAGTTCCATTGAATCTTCCAAATTAGTCGCAGTCGAATACAGTGGCGTCTGAAATTATTTTCGTCGCTAGATCTTACGTGTTATAAAACGAAAACCGGAAATAGAAAAAGTTCATATTTTGAGGAAATTGCATCATTTCACCCTTAGTTCCATTGAATCTTCCAAATTAGTCGCAGACGTGAACTAACGGTGATATAACTAATCTAGATTTATAGCAGGGAGGTGTCTTATCACCACTGCTATGGAATCTGGTTCTTGACAGCCTCCTAAACCACCTCAACGTGGAAGGATTCTACACAATTGCATACGCAGATGACTTAACGATACTGCTTAATGGAAAATTCGAAGGAGCTCTCTGTCAGAGAATACAGATGGCCCTAAGAGTAATCGAAAATTGGTGTGAGGAGTATGCCCTATCCGTCAACCCCAGGAAGACGGAAATGGTACTCTTTACAAGGAAAAGAAAACTGGAACCAATGAGAGCACCTGTTCTCCTAAACACAGCACTAAATTTTGCACCACAGGTGAAATACTTGGGGGTAACTTTCGATGCTAAATTAAACTGGAATCTTCACCTCGAAAGAAGAATAAATAAGGCCTACATATCATACGAGCAGTGTCGCAGGACCGTAGGGAAAACCTGGGGAATGAAACCCATGGTGGTCCTGTGGATTTACACTGTTATCATAAGACCAATGTTGGCCTATGGAGCTGTTGTCTGGTGGCCCAAGAGTCAACAAATAACAGCAAAACTTAAGTAGGCCAGGTACAAAGAGTTGCCTGTCTGAGCATAACCGGAGCCATTCGAACAACACCAACGAGAGTAATGGAGATAATGCTGTGGAGATAATGCTGCTGTGGGACGGTCGAGCGGTGGTCCTCACTGAAGATCCGGTTGCACTTCGGAAATGGTCATTTGCATGCAGGTCCAGAAGTGTGCAGTTTGTTAAATGAATTTATACCTGCTGCATCTGAAGAGTCTGGTGATTTCCAACATCACGAGTAGTATGCAGCTTTTAAAAAAATTAAAACGTATCTAAATAGAAAACGTATCTTCTTTAAAAGATAGTTTTGTTGAATTCGGTAGTTCATTTAAAGAAATCACCAAAGACCTTGTTGCTCTAGATAGCAGGAAAATCGGATCAAAGAGCGACTTATTGAATCATACAAATCTATTTTTAATCCTCTAATAAGGTTTAATCCTGTAATATATCCTTAGGTATAGGTGTAATAAAATGTGTCCCTTTCAAAAGATTTAATGGCTAGAAAAAAATTAGGACAGACGTTGAGCTTCTCAACGTCTATTGTTGACTGCTAGTCAACATACAGCTCTAAAACGTTTAGGGAATATTTAGATAAGGATTTCCAGTCCTATCTATCAATAGATATCTCTCGTTCCTCCTGTAGCCGAGTAGATCTAGTTTAGAACATGTATGCTGCTGATGGTTAGAAGAATAGCACGCGACAACAAAATGGTCATGTCATACGGCGGCAAGTAGCACCTAGTGCAAAATTACCACGTAATTGGCCAGACTTTCTTAGAAATGCGAGAAACAAAGAAGAACTTTTTTTCTGTTCTTGTTAATTACGCTCTACATAATTTCGATACATAGCTCAAGTTGTAACAAAGGTCAACGGTAAAATAGTAGCGTATGTGACTGAAGGAACATCTATAGCTGGTGCATCATCTGAGAAAATGGAAGAGGCTGATGCTCTGATCTTGCTGATGGTCATGTACATGATATGGCACGCCACCGGTTAACCAGCCAATATATGGGGTCAAGCAGCCAATTTGATTGATTAATTACCTTCTCCAGATAACTGGAACTAGACACAGGAAGATAAAGTGTGTACCCCGCAATGTACTAGTCAACCTGCAATATGGGATGCCTGGAGGGAAATATTAAAGTGCGGGTGTATCCACGGGTGTGCATTACATCCAGTGGAGAGTGCACTAATTCTAGATAAGATAATTAAATACTGTGTCAGGCAGTGATATTACAATTTTTAATTTAATATGATATTTCATATTCCTGGTTATTTATTCAGATGTTTTATTGTCGTGCAGACAAAGATAATTCCCGGTGGGAAACTATGATATTCCTAGTAGCCATTTGGACTATTCGATTCGAAATCTAACACGATTTCAATTCATGTTCCTCAAGCCGACAATATTCTAAAATTATATCCAACGCCAAAAAACATGCGGTAATGAATAGATTTTGAATTTTAAGGGAATTTTTTTTGGCTCCCCATCTAATATCGTTCTCCTATTTTATAACAATGATTGGCCAAGCAGCATCGTGTCTTCATAAAGTGCGGTATATACCTAATTTTCGTCGTGTACCGCACCCACTATTAGAGGTTTCCGCTAGACCACTTTACGTTTCCAACAGAAGTAAATAACTCTCACTATTTTTATTTTGTGGTACAATAATTCTTTATTACCCTATTAGGTTGAAAAATATTTTACTACCGATAACAATATTTAATAGATTAAATAGATAATATGTATATGATATTGCTACACATTTGCGTTTGATCCATTTAAATTGTTTTATTAGCTAGAATATTTTGTACTAATACTTTAATCAATATTTAACAGATAATTTTTTACGTAGGTACACGAATTATGAATATTTAACATGTTTTTTCTCCAGCCTTCACATAACTGTGAGTTTTTTTAATGTCAGGAGTCTCTAAGGTTGACATTTTCCTTACTGAAAAAATGATAATTTAGCAAATAATAGTTATCCATCACGCTTGGCAACATGCTATCCATCACGCTTGGACATATCGCTTAACCACGCTTGACTGTATTCAAACGGAATGCCCAGTATGTAGATAACCTGACCTGTATGTAATCTATATATAAATCTGTTGGACCTAGATTGAAAATAAACCTGTTCTAACCATTCATATGTGTATTACTTAAGATAGGGTAATCAAAAGCCTATCTGCGTGACCCATGGAATTTCGTCTGTCTCCACTCGCAGATAATCGAGGCCCCTACAGTACTACCTGTAGGCAAAAATGCACTATAAACAGAGAGTGGTGCTCGAGATAAAACCGAAATAATAAGAAAAAGAGTGCGTCAGATTACTTAGTAATATAAATCTTGTCATACTAATCTTGTCCTCCTTGACCACAATCTTGGCGCCTGATTTGATAAATTTTGGCTACCAGTTGACAATGCTTTGTTTCCTTTTATTTGGGAATTATTCTGGATAAAAATATTACTACTAAACTCTGGTGTGATACACATGTTCAAATTGCTCATATTTTTACATGAGAACGATTTTGGATTATGGATGTTCACTTCATGGGTCTGCATATACACTTCACTATTAAAACGATGCTCTACCGATTACAGCTCTTCGTATATGTTTCGGGGGCATATGGGGCCAATGAAATAACTCCCGTTGATGCCCTATATGTAGATGATGCCCTTTGGTACCGCTTCTTACACTATGACGTCAATTCCTTAGTCAAAACTTGTTCATAAAATATATATTAACAATCAATTTCTATCACATAATATAAAGGGTATCCCGAATTGCAATAGCGACAATTTATTCTACATCGAAAAATAACACCAGTTTGCTATGGTACATTTTTGCCAAGCTTGTACGGCTGTTTGAGTCACCATCTTTGACGATGCCTCGACCCGAGACTACCTGTTGGGAGCGTCCACTATATCATCGCTTATTTATTTATATTTTCAAAACTATTATAATTCAGATCAAGCGAAGCGTAGCAATTCATAGCGAAGAGTATACTAAACATTATGAAATCATAATTTTAATTATTACAATTCATTTATTATATGTTGGTTATTGTACTTTTTTGATAACAAAGATTATGAAAGCCAAAAATTATGAACTGTGCTAAGATTATAAAAATCATCAGTAGTTCGGGTCCATTACTCTGACTCTGGGCCAGATATTTTAGAAACAATAAATTATATAGGAGCTTTTATATAAATGGTGGCGGATAACCGCAGCCTTCGACACTGATAGGGAAAATCCAGTTTATCGCGGAGGTGGAACCCACAAATATGAAGGCTCATAGGGTGCTGGAAACATGCGTAGTTTCTAAGGTCTTGTAGTTGCATTCTCCGTTGCATTTAGACTTGTATAGAAACTCAGAGCTCACCACGTACTCTCACGATTCCCAATGGGACCATCGACATAAGAAACACCCTTACAGTACAAAAAGACTGTATTGTGTGCTTCGGCAGGGTTGAAGTTGATATTGAATATTTCCACCGCAATTGAGACACCTTAAAAAAGAAAACTCATGTAAATTATGAAGGAAAGTAAATTCAGGAAAATAATAATTATTGATGCGAATAGTCACAACACGTTAAATAAATGAACCACTGACAAGAATATTTCCCGATCTTTCCCTTGTCCGTCAGCACAAATTAGTAAACAAATATTTTTCTATACACGCTATCAACAAACATGATATCCAATCGCTACGCAAATCTAATTTGCATTTTGCACTTTCGCAGCAAGGTGTTAATTATCCTATTCACGTTTTGATTTACATAAATACGACAATTTCTTTAAATACATAACACTGATACTAATCATAATAAAGACTAAAATATGGTATGCTAACAAATATAAAGTTGCTTAAGAGGCATGAATCATCACCCAGGAAGTTTATCCGGTCACTACCAGAATATATGTATAACTCAAAAATGAAGTAGAGTTACTCATCACAGTCCCGTTTTATAGGATATGGCGTTAATAGTTCGAAAGGTGTTTCGAAAGGTTGGAATAATTCAAAATTTTAATGTAATTTTGGATGCTTATATCATCTGAATAATATGGAATATTATCCTGAAAATCTCAAAATAATGCTGAATATCGTGCTCAAAAAGGGAATATACGGGGTGCAAAGTAAACCCCTACAAAAAATCAAAATATCATTTTACCGAGAATTTAGGAAAACCAAAATCGAGATAAAATTTTTAAACCAGGGTAGCCTATGGACCAATCCGATAAAACTAATTAGGCCGTTTTTGGGTAGCAGGCTTATTTTCGACTATACGGGGGTTTTATTGAAATTATGACATTTTTTTGAAAATGCTCTTACTGTTTGAAAACAAAGTAAGTAATAAATACGCGGTATAAGGAACCAAAGAGTATGGTGAAAGTAGGCAATGCCCTATCAGAAAGTTTTCTTACCACAAAGGGGCTCAAACAGGGTTGTAGTCTGTCACCGACCTTATTTAAAATGTATATCCAAGAAGCCATCAATAACTGCAGGAAGAAGACTGTAGGAATGGGAGTACAAATGGATGATCAATGACAACTCTTATTCGCTGACGACCAAATAATTATAACAAGTGACGAGGATGATGCAGACTATATGTTAAGAAAACTGGAAGAAGAATACGAGAAATGGGGTCTAAGGATAGACATCGGAAAAACAGAGTATCTGAAGATAGGAGATACATATGAAAATGACCCGGATCTACTACATAGATTAAAGAAATGTAGCGAATTTAAGTACATGGGAAGAATTGTTTCGGAGGACGGAACAACGAGGAATGATATTAAAAATAGGGCTCAACAAGGAAACAAGGCTGTTTGTTTACTGAATTCATTACTCTGGTCAAACAAGATGAAACTCCAAACGAAAATAACAATGTACACAACTATTGTGGAGCCTATTTCAACTTATGGCTGTGAGTGCTGACAAATTTCCGAGAAAGAGAAAAATATGATGGGAACGGTGGAAATGGACTTCTTATGAAGATCACGTAATATTTCCAGAATGCAACATGTGAGGAACGAAGAAGTAATAAGGAAAACGGGGCGTGTATTTACAACAGCAGAAAGAGTGGAATCCAGACAGTTACTATGGTATGGTCATGTAATGAGGATGGAGACGCACTGGCCAAAGAAAGCTTATAAAAAAGTAATGATTTTTTTTCTTATTTTCAAGTGAGCTTGCATGTCTCTAACTGTCTCAGTAGCTATAATTATCATTGCTTATGTATATGCAATGTGCCCGGGAAACATTTAATAATGTTACAAAAAGTCTGTAAATTCAAATAAGCTATGTGCAAAACCCTGTATAATTTAAACGAACGATAAATTTAAGATTTAAAATCTGTGAATGGAAACCTTAGATAAATATCTGGAAAATGTATTTTATTTTTCTTGATCGGATGAGTATTACATAGTTTCATTGTAATTACACGGTAAATGCGTATATAAAACATTTAAAAAACCTATGGTAGTAGGTCAACTGGTGTGGGCTAAATATGGGTATAAAAATTTTATCTTGAATTTGGCTTTTCTAAATTCTCGGTAAGAATAAAACTTTTCTTTTTTATAGGGGTTTAGTTTACACCCCGTATATTCCTTTTTTGGGCACGATAGAAACATGATATTCAGGCCATTTATTGCCAATGAAATTTCCAAAAACGTCCTGAAAACCGTATTTTAACTTTAATTCTATATTATTGAGATATATGCACCTATTTTATCCTATTTGCCAGCAGTGTAGTTAAAGACTATAGTAATAATTCGAGAACGGTTACCTATTTTATACTATACATATAGTATCAAACATAAAACGTAGACGTCTATGTTGCTACGAAGTCTGAATTGTTTATATCGATTAGGAATTTAGTTCGAGATCCAAACGTTTAGATAGGATCAAATTCGGAGAGTAACCCAATCCAGCGAGGTAAATAAGTTTTGATAAGGAATATCGAGAAAGGGTCCCTAAGCATATCAGAAAACACTTGTTGGAGTTTAGTTGGCTCTTGCACTACTTCCTAAACAGAAAAAATAGATGCTGAAACCATAAAACGAATAGTAGTGGTTTTCAGCCTTTAACTCACCCTAAAAAATACAATAACTGCGATATTGGTGTGATTTTTCGTATATACATCCTATAATCATAAGCGCCTGTCTGTGTCAGTAAAAATTGAAAAATAGTATCCATTTTGGGTTAAATAATTGTTAAAGTTGACACCCTGGAATTTGTGTTTGTGTTTTAAAATTTCGACCTGTGGGCAACTATTTTTAATATTAAAAATTCTTGTATATAATATGCAAGTGAAATATGGCCCATAAATTGGGAGAGTTTTTAGAAGAAAAAACGAAAACAACATCTAGCGTTGTTTTTGAGTTACAGAATTTTAAAATTTTACGTAAATTATGCAATTTCTATGATTCTACTTACGTTATACGTAATACGAGTAATGCGAGCTTGATACGCCAAAATCTAATTGATTTGCATAAGTGAAGGAAATAATTTACAAGAAATAACATAATTTTTGTGCCATACTGTATTACATTCTGAGATAATAATTCACATAATTTATATCGTCAAAAATAATGAACAGTGATATTACATATTATTAGAATACCTACTTACCCAACACAATTTTAAAACCATACATATTTCAACTAATTTAATATTGAAACATGATATTCAGGCCATTTATTACCAATGAAATTTCCAAAAACGTCCTGAAAACCGTATTTTGATATTCCGTTATTCTATATTATTGAGATATATGCATCCAAAATTACATTAAAATTTTGAACTATTCCAACTTATTTGCCAGCAGTGTATTTAGAGACTATAGTAATAATTCGAGAACGGTTACCTATTTTATACCATACATATAGTATCAAACATTAAACGTAGTCGTCAATGTTGCTACGAGGCCTGAATTATTTATATCGATTAGGAATTTAGTTCGGGATCCAAACGTTTAGAATCGATCAAATTCGAGGAGTAACCCATTCCAGCAAGGTAAATAAGTTTTGATAAGGAATATCGAGAAAGGGTCCCTAAAGATATCAGAAAACACTTGTTGGAGTTTGCACTATTCCTAAACAGAAAAAATAGATGCTGAAACCATAAAACGAATTGTAGTGGTTTTCAGCCTTTAACTCACCCTAAAAAATACAATAACTGCGATATTGGTGTAATTTTTCATATATGCATCCTATAATCATAAGCGCCTATAACTGTATCAGTAGAAATTGAAAAATAGTATCCATTTTCGGTTAAATAATTGTTAAAGTTGACACGCTGGAATTTGTGTTTGTGTTTTAAAATTTCGACCTGTGGGCAACTATTTTTAATATTAAAAATTCTTGTATATAATATGCAAGTGAAATATGGCCCATAAATTGGGAGAGTTTTTAGGAGAAACGAAAACAACATCTAGCGTTGTTTTTGAGTTACAGAATTTTAAAGTTTAACGTAAATTATCCAATTTCTATAATTCTACTTACGTTATACCTAATACGAGTAATGCGAGCTTGATACGCCAAAATCTAAAATTGATTTGCATAAGTGAAGTAAATAATTTACAAGAAATAACATAATTTTTGTGCCATACTGCATTATTCTGAGGTAATAATTCACATAATTTATATCGTCAAAAATAATGAACAGTGATATTACAGTGATATTATTAGAATACCTACTTACCCAACACAATTTTAAAACCATACATATTTCAACTAATTTAATAATATGTTAATCGATAAACTTGTTAGGATACCTACTTCTACTGATACTGAGCAGATATTGACCAATACTGCACGATGAGTAGTCTCCGTAGACCATTTATTGACTCCATTGCTTTAGTGTTAGGGCCAATTTATTTCAATATACATGCATTAAGGCTTTATTTGTTTTAATATGCTTGTAAGAACAAATTGCAGTTTAATAAAATCCCAAAGAAAGAGCCGTATATTACAATCCAGTTGTATTAGGAATTGTCTTGATTTTTTCAAAGAAATTGAATTTTATCTCTAATTTGTAATATAGGTACAGGGTAAGTCTCTTAAGATTGACACCCCCCTTATCTCACTTATGCTTTGCCGATTTAACTCATTCAAAAAAGGAGTGGACGCGGTTTTTGATGAATTTTTATAATCTGAGCACGGATATTAAAAATCTCGTAAGATATACAGGGTGGAAAATAAAACATGATTTTTTTAACCCCCGTATATTTTTATACCAAAATAATGTTCTTAATTTTCTGAATAAAAAAATATCTAATTGTTATATAATGACTCCACCTGTTCGTGAGATATTACTAAAAACTTATCACATTACGGGTGTCAATTATAAAACAAAAAACATCTCAAGATACCTCTGGAAACAATGCCATTTATTGAGATAATAAATAAATAATATATAGGTGACAATAACAGTAACGAGTAATAACAATAAACAACATAAGCCTAATAAAAACAAATAAAAGTCAATATTAATACAGTAACACAATAGAGTAACACAATTTTATTTATTTACACGTAACGTAATTAAATATTTTCCACGTAACCACCACCATTCTGAATACACATTTGGCATCGCTTTATAAAATTGCTTCTCACCCTTTGATATATATCACCATTTTGGTTTAATTCCTCAATTTTTACACGTATGCATTCTTTTAACTCATTCATATTATTAAAAACCTAAAAACCTCTGTTTCGTATATATCTTGTTTTATCGTACCCCAGAGAAAAAAATCCATAGGTGTCCGGACTTTTAGCGGGCCAATGTATAACACCGTGCCTTCCTATCCAAATAGGATATTTTCTGTTTAGGTATTCGGTGACGTTCCTTGCAGTGTGGTGGTGCTCCATCCTGCTGCCAAATAACAGATCTGTTGTCCACTAAATTAATATTATCTAAATAATTTTCAACTGGATGTTGAAGAATATCCACATAACGTTCTGCATTTAAGGGCCCATTTATAAATACAGGACCTACAATAGCATCCTTGTGGATGCCACACCACACGTTTACAGTTTGGTATCCTTTTTTTTCATTTTTTTTTTACAATATGTGGATTTTCCGCTGCCCAGTAATGTGCATTTTTTCTGTTAAAAATTCCCGCAGTAGAAAAACTGCTTTCGTCAGTCCAAAAGACATGACTCATCAACTCATCAACTTCCTCTATTCTATCAAGTATGTCTCTGCAGAAGGTTAACCTGTCTTGAAGGTTGTTGTCGTCTAAATATTGAACGGGCAACATACTATGTGGTGTAAAATGATGGCGATGTAATATTTTTATCACACTTCTTTGTGATACTATATCCAATTCTATTGCTGCGGCATAGGATAATTTGGATGGATTTTCAGCAAAATGTAATAACGCGTTGAGTTCTGTGTCTGCTCCTGTTTTTGTTCTTCGCCTGTCCCTTTTCTTGTCTCTCAGAGATTCGGTATTCCTAAACTTTGCATAAATGTTTTTAAAGCTATTTTTGGAAGGAGGTAGCATTTCTCGAAATAACCTAACATACTCCCTCCGAGCAAGAGAATTATTCTTGTTGCACTGAATATAAATTTCAAGTAACTCTTTTCGCTCTTCCAATGAATATACCATTTTCAAAATAACTTGCTTCTTTACGAACACTACGTATTTTTTACGCTAATATCTAAGAGAGTGAACTACTATCTCACAAAAAACTGGATGACATCTATCAACAAATAAACAATGCAAATATGCATTTTTTCCAAAGGTGATGTTCTTATTTTATAATTGACACCCGTAATGTGATAAGTTTTTAGTAATATCTCACGAACAGGTGGAGTGATTATATAACAATTACACATTTTTGGATTCAGAAAATTAAGGATATTATTTTGGTCTAAAAATATATGGGGTGTTCCATTTAAAAAAATCATGTTTTATTTTCCACCCTGTATATTTTACGAGATTTTTAATATCTGTTCTTAGATTATAAAAATTCATCAAAAACCGTGTCTACTCCTTTTTTGAATGAGTTAAATCGGCAAAGGATAAGTGAGATAAGGGGGGTGTCAATCTTAAGAGACTTACCCGGTACAATCAGCTTAAACTCACCACCATCCGATTCTCTCTATCGCGCCCCACTTCAAATTCAGGGTGTGTATTGACAATACATAGCGCTTCGTTTTTAAGTTAAAGAAGGATAGATTTACTAGCAAGTGATAGGTGGTAGGTTGTCCATTCTCAGTATTTACACTATAGGGAACCTCCTGAAAACAAATAACTACCTGCTTAGGTTTGCTGTGCGTTTTGTTTTCCTCAGACACTGTCTCCTTTTAATAGCTCAGAGACTTCTTTCAGAGAATTGTTGAAATTTCTAAGTATTGTTTACAGTTTCATTAATTCGTCATTAAATAAAGATTTACAATTAAAATGTATTGATAATAAAATATAAAGCCATAGAAACGTTAGTGAATATGAAATAAGTATTTTACGTAAAACGAGAAACCCAGAAAAATAAAAACTGGATGTATACAGGGGAAGTAAAACTTTAGTAGCTACTTCACAAAAAAATTCCTATCGAGTTTCAAGCCTGCAAAGTAAGATGTGACAACAATGAAATTTGAGAAATCAAAATAATTCATACTAATAAGCTCGGAAAAGTTTAAACTAATATTCAGTATTATATTCAGTATTTTCAAAATAATAAAATCTTGCGCCTTTGTCTCATCGCAACTTATTAGCGACAAAAAAACGTATTTTAAGGTAATCCATTAATAAATTTTCAAGCAGTGTTGACTTCCTAAGTAGATATAAAGTTAGCAGGGTAACTTGTTATTTTAAAAAAAACGTATCGACGTTATTCGATGGTAACTAATTGGCGACTAACAAAATAAGTGATTTTAGACGGTCTACCAATATTAAATATTGATAGTGCCTGCTAACTTTAGTACAAGTTCGCAGGCACATCGGGAAAAAATCACAATAGCGACGAAATCGGTTGACTCGCAACTAATTAGCGGGATACATTAGAACAATTGCAGCTTGCACAATTTTTGCACCCAAGATCGCAGATTAATCCATGCTTTCTGTAACCACACGAATTACCGCAAACTTTTTTGCAATTGCAGAAAATCGAATTCATAACACTAGGTAGACCAAGAGGCTGTGCCATCTTTACACGGAGAAGACGTTTTAAATCCAACAAATTGCGAGTGGAACTTCCCATAAAGATGAGTCAGTCATCAGTCATCACCCAGTGTTATGAATTTAATTAACATATTTAAATTCAGGTAAAAAGTATGTAATACTCAATATAATTCCAGGATACGACATTCATACTGTCCACCTAGGGCCCACCCAAGTAGCACAAATGTGCTTATTACGGACATATACTTTGCTATAAAACATCTTGTTATATAACTGCGATATTTCTTAGTTGGTTTGTAAACGCTTATATGACGCCTATGAGTATGAAAAAGGCACAAGTTTATAAAATATTATTCTTTTTTTAAGGTTATTTTAGTATCGCGGATAGCATTTACAAAATAGTATGAGGTACTTTATAAAATCGTTATGAAACAGTTTTATAAGAGTTTTATAAGTTAGGCGATAAGTTCACCTATATAACAATTGTGTCTCTTGTGAACCTAGTATTAAACAGATTTATAAATATTATTTAAAAATTTTGTAGCTGTGGTTAAAATCACTAATAAAATATTTATAAAATAATAAAGAAATTGTTTTATACCATACTTAAAATAGTTCTAATAATAGCATTTTTGTTGCGATTGAAATATTTTTACTGTGAGCGTCTACGTTTCTGTTTCTTAATTATCATAAATATAAATATTTTATCGTATTTTCATAATGCCGATACAAAACTGATTTTTAAATGGTTGTCCGACCTTTGCCTTTCTGTTCTGCTTTTATATGTAGCGAATATGGCGACATGCTGCTAGGGATTCGTAAATCAGGAAAAGCATATCGCATAAATAACATTCAACCACTCAAATTTTACTACGAAGCAAATTTTACTGATCAAGTGGTGCATATTTTGTGGAGATATTTTAACGCCCTTCAATTTCAACAAGGTTTTACAGTTACAAAAAATATTTAAATTTCAAGAAAGTATCCAATAATGATCCATGAAGTTAAAAATCGACATTATATCATCTCCTATGTCATTGTAAACTGATATGTTCCTCATAGGAACGATAATTTTCATTATTTTATTTCATTTATCTTGATTCAACAAAATGCCCGACGGAAAGCCAAGTTAAATTAAACGTGAAAATATGGCGTCGGCTAATAAATCATTTTTTTCGCTCAGAAAATGCTTATTAAACGAATTTGATATTTATAAAACATATTTAATTTATAAACGTGTTATATGATGCAGTTGTATAAAACATATCTGTCATATTATCTAAAATGACAGCGAAAAACTATTATAATAATTCAGTCATTGCAATGTTGTCATGTCAACAACAAACGTGTACACACTGTACTATAGTATTTTATAATAAAATAGGTATGGATGAAAATCAAAAGTTACTAGGTAGTAACTTTTTGACTATCTCATAGGTACCTACTTAATATTAGGGAAAATTCGTGGCTGATAGAATTAAATCAAAATAATTAATCGGAATTAAAAGAGAACGGTCATTCTTCATAATAGTTTTTGGCCGCACCCTATCAATTCCAACAAGTTTTAAATTTGGTTTTACTAAATAGATATAGATAATACCTACAACTCTTCATTAGACTTTAGACAGTCACCATCAACCCATAGTGACTTTTAAGAAATGTCAAATAAACATTATGGAGTCAGAATAAAATGGGGTCTCTTCAAAAGTTTTACGTCATCTATGGCTTGCAAGATGGCTTTCATCGGTGACCAACTAGTAATATGTGGGTATTTCTCCCTATAGAGAGTTAAACGCAAATACCTCTTTATAATTTTTTACCCATACTTGAAAATAATATTTTCAGTTTAACAACGTAGCATCGCTGTTCTCAAATCGTGCATATTTGGTTTCAGATCCTAGTGCCAGGTGGCGGGGGTGTAGGTGATTTTGAAATAATTGCGATAATAATAAAGCGCTTATAAATTATTTTTGTTATATACGCTTCAGAAAATAGCTTAAATAACAATATTGTTATAAAACTTATCTGAAGGGATCAATTTTACAATACTTTTATCATAGAATCCGTTTAAAAGTAATATAAAAATTGGACCCCCTACTGCAGGTTGGACGGAACTAGGTAGGTAGGTATAAGATTAAGATAATGAATTTTTCATGGTATGGCCGCGTAGTAATCGCAAATGTATTAGTTTTACATTTCTTTCGTCTTAAGTATACATTTATTTAATTTTTTGATTTGTTTATTTACTTCAACATTTTTGTTGATTTCAGTTAGCTCGATCTCTATGGCTTCGCCCTCATTATCGCTTGATTCGTCATCATATATATTGAACTCTGGATACATATTGTATGTCTCATTAACCTGCTTGATAGGTCCAGAATCTTTGTCAGAAGCAGATGGAACACTAATAGATATTTGCTGCGGACTAAATGAAACCAAATCAGATCTTTCCGGTGTGCCACCATGATGGTTTACACTAGAATTACAGATTCTTTCGAAATTAGCCTGAACCTGTTTCCTGAAATTGCCACTTCTTTTAACTTTTTCCAGCAAGAAATGCTCGACATATTGATAACTAGCAACTATATCACTGCCCAGCTTTTTATGCAGCATAAACTAAACTTTAGGTTAGTGCTATAACTTTTTTATAAGGTTACCTTAACAATCATTTTGTATTTTGTGTGACACTTTTATTATTTAAACGTTTTTTAAGTGCTTTATACAATTTTGTTTAACAACAATTATGAAATAGTTTTATAAGAGTATTGGACGCAACTAAATTATCGCTAAGAATAAACTGTTTTATAATTTATTCTCCATAAATGCTATAAAATCTAATTATAAAACCGTTATTAAACCAAAATGCATACTTATATAAGTGATATATACCTGTTTTTGAATATTGCTATAAATCAACTACAAGATATATCCATCTCAAGCAAAAACAGTTGTATAAGTCTTGTTATATAAATATTTATAAGCAAGTTAATTACCAAACTTATAAAATTGTTATTTAAATTAATCTTGACAATATCTATATAGCAAAATAATAAAATAAATTTGTTTTAATGACACATTTGTATTTATTTAGTCTGTTAAAATACAATTTTGTTACTTCAAATGCTCTAACAAATCGGATATAAAGCACTTCAATCTAATAACAATATTATTGTGCTACTTGGGCAGGTACCTCGGAGACTATTATCGACATGATATTCGTGTTCAACGTCCCCAAAAATCCCCGAGTAAATAACGAGTTTCGACTTTATGTTACGAATTCCCATACTACTCCCATACTACTCTCCACCTTAGGTACCATGTACCTCGGACATCGTTGCCGTCGCGATATTCGTATTCAGCGACCCCAAAAACCTCCCGAGTAGCAAAACTGGACTCATTTCCATCAATAATTACCGAGTTGTAAATTTTTTATTTATTGTCTTTTCGAGACGCACTTCTAAAATGCATATCTTTATATGCAGAAATGCATTTTTTCAAAATGAATGAAAATGCATTAAAATCCATCTTACTGCTCAAAGAATAGATAGTTAAGCTTTTTTAGTGCTTTATTTCCTCGGCTAAAGGTCCTTTGTTACCCTTCTTCATTAATTAACTTAATTTTTAAACAGAAGTAATCATAATAGCTGAGACAACCTTCTTACAGTCCGGATACTCATTTTATCAGTATCAACTATATTTATTTCTTGTAGGTCTAGATCACTATGAACCAAATCATAACCGAGGTTTTCTTCAGTATTGTAATTTTCGTTATATATTTCCTGGACAGTGGTTTTTTTTTAGGGATTCTACTCCCTTGTTAGAATTCCTTCCGTTCTTATTAACTACTTACAGCATTCACTCATGTGCCTTTATCTTTGATTACCTTCACTTTGGATTGTTTGGTCTTCTTAACATTTTGTATATTTAATTCCCATTACATCTAGCTTTCTTTCGTTTTGTATGTATTGTAGTTTTTCTCACTGTAAATTGAATTAATTAAATAAATATTTCTGTGATATTTTTTTTATTGTTTTCTATTTTTGCATCAGTAGTGTTAAAAGTAAATCACGTTATTTAAGGAAAGTAAATTACTTTTTCTATGTTCACGCAAAAAACAAAACTTAATTGAACTATATTTAATGCAAACACTGCTTCTTTATTGCACTAATGCAATAATTTTTTTATTGTACTCATCCAGTGTTTTGTCATAAAGATTATGACATGTCACCTAATGTCACGACATTAATGCCACCTAACATTTTTTTGGTTTTTGCATGAACGCAGAAAAAATATTGATTGCAACTCGTACAAAAGTGATTATTGCACTCGACGACAATTTCATGTAGCGTGCACTAAACTTTTACTTTTTGCACTTGCTATAGTTGCATAAATAACTATTAACATCACTGCCTTAAAATGACATTTTAGACAATGACCCAATGATTTTTATACCCATACATTTTCTGCCAGCAACTGCCATTTTCCTAATTTGTAATGTAGTACCTAATAATATAATGAGCTGAATAATTGCACGGTGATTATACTTGTTTGCAGATATAATTATGCGTATAGCGCTAACGTGATGCCAACCTATTAAGCTCTTTTATTTATGTTACTTATTGACGTTCATGCTCGTATTAATCACAATCACGTTCTACGGTAATCCGGTTGATACATCTGCTGAGATCCGTAAATATTTTGACAAGTAATTAGCTTAATACTAATGGATCTTCTGGAATTTATATAGTCCTTGTATGCAGTTTAAGTCCCTTCAGGAGTCACGAGGTTCATGTTTGCATTCAGCGTTAATTTATTACGTACACCATCTGGAAATTGATATGTACATATATTGAAAATATGATACTCTTTATTTTTCTTTCTATAATGGAAATCTGTAACCATAAAAACATTTTAGTTTAAAACAGGAAAAGATATTAATAAAAGATCACCCAGGTCCAGATCCAGATTTTGATTACCTACTTAAGAAGTTGTTAGATTTCACCAGCCTTTTTGCAAGGGGCTTCTAAACGGGCAATATTTTTAGTGCAATATGTGACTGCAATATTGGCAACTATAGCCCAGCCATCATGACCTCATTTTATGCTGCATATGGCTCGGCAACATATATTTCGGCAATATTTGCAATAGTATGGCCCATAAATAAAAATTATTTCTTTCATAGACGGGCTACGAAATCGGGCAATATTGGCTGACGAAATCATTCGCGTCGCAGCAGCTTTTATTGTTTTAAAAGAAAAATTGAAGAAAAAAAAATAGAAGATTGTGGATTCGACCTTACTTCAATAGGCGTGAAACTTTAGATAACATAAGTCTCGATAATAACTTATATATAAAAACTTTACAAAAATGTCAAAGAGTGACCTCGAATTTATTTTTAACACAATTGGACCAAAAATAAAAATAAATGATACAAACATAAGAAAAGCAATA
The DNA here is from genome assembly GCA_964058915.1 of Tetropium fuscum. Lineage (NCBI taxonomy): Eukaryota > Metazoa > Arthropoda > Insecta > Coleoptera > Cerambycidae > Tetropium > Tetropium fuscum. The sequence continues at coordinate 52,804 of CAXKVY010001249.1, read as the reverse complement.
CCTGTTGCCACGAGATTGGCGATAACTCTACGGTTTTTAGCGACTGGAGTTTCATATAAAAGTTTGATGTATCTCAGAGTTTGATGTATGTTCAGAGTGTCAGATGCTGAATTTTTTGTAACCCTCATCACTTGATATACCAAATTTTTCACAGGCTAAAACTGTAAGTATGTTCCACATACATATACAATGCATTGCAAATAAAATGGATGAATTATCATTGTCTTTAGAACAATACAATTTTAATTTTTAATTTTAATTTTAATAAATTTCTCTGTTGTATCTCTCTAGAACATTTTTTATAAGAATAATATGTGAAATAATATATGAAATTGGAGTTATTGGAACTATAGGTACTCTTGCAGAAAAAAATAATACAGGCGGGATAGCAATACTTGTTAAAAATTATCTCGGTTATGTATGTATGTATAAGCATGAAATAATATACCTATGTATGTTGAATGATTTTTTATATTTAGGCAGTTTCTTCGGAGTAGACATGCCTGACAATAGCCCAACTCACTACAGATGCGGGGTAAACTGACAATATTTTAATTAACTAATAGTAATGACCACTAGAGTTATTGGCCCTGGTCTGTCTGACCACTATACGCCGTATACAATATATTATAATTATTATTATATATTAAAATGATAATTATGGACTTGCCTTTATGCTGAAGGGCCAATAAAAAGTATTTAGGTTGTTTTGTGAGATCAAGATATTTAATTTAGATACAGTTTGATTTCAAGTGCAGATATTCGGTTTAATAAAATATTTACAGAATTTAACAAATGGATTTAATTCATATTATACTCATATACCATGGTTATATTCCCTCGATCATTCTGTGTGTAAAATTGTAAAATGTAGAGCTGATATGTTATTCCAGTAGTGAGTTCTAGCGGAAGCTGAGGAAAACATACACAACACAAAGAAAGCAGAATAGACCATTGCAATATAAATTATTATTATGAAAACAAGTAACGAAAATGAATAATCACAGAAAAAGTAACAAATTATGGTAACGATCGTTGTAAAATTACAAGAACTGGTTACCAAATGAAATATACTTATTAAAATTCGAAATTCTTAGATCTATACCGTAGAAAATAGTTCTATTTGCATGGGAATTAAAAACTGGTAATACTGCATATGATTCTACACAACAGTTATTTTCTATGTGGCACTGTTCTTATAGGTAACTTAACATCTGTACATCAGTATCAAAATGACGGATGTCCATTTTTTCTCAAAATGAAGTATATAGACTGGTGTTTTCCCCGTTTCGATTTACATCTAATGGTACAAGTCGGTAGTCCAGAGACTAAAAATAGCAAAGTTATGACCGTTTCATTTGCTCGGTTATCCACTATGGTTTGGAATCAAAAGGTCTGATGTGAACGTAAAACTTTGTATATGTGTTTTAGACAGACGCAGAAAGTCTGATGTGGTACATCCGACATTCTACTGGAACACAAATCATATCCAGAATATTAAAAAATGTGTCTCACATTGGCGTATTCGCCGCAATATAGAATTTACTGAAAGTTAAACATTCATTACATCTCGGACCACACAGCATAAAAATTAATGTTTTTCTTGGCAGAACGTAAAACTATCAACATATTTTTTAGTGAAAAAATTATAGTTTAATAAAACTAAAAAACACCCTTTAAAGGCAAACCGGTAAAAAATAATGTTTAACTAGTTATTGAACACTATTTTTTACTTTTTAGTCCGATTTCCCTTTACTAACCCTTGTTTTTTTTTAGTTTTTTTTAAACTATAATTTATTTTTAGTTACAAAACAGTGCTTACATATTATAATTAAATAGAAAATAGCAAATAGCAACATAATAGAGGTATTATTTAGAATATAAAAAATAATTATGACAGTACATATTTAGCTACTGTATATATTTTAAACGACATTCCACCTTGTGCATTATTTGTTAATAGGCGGTTGTACATAACTTGTGACAAAATTTGTGTAATATTACTGGTTATCTCTAAACTCTGTTCAATTATACTTACACTGTAGTATTTTGTTGTTTTGTAAAGCTAATAAATCATTACTAGTTACAATTTTCTTTAAAATTTTACAAGATGTTGGCATAAAAAATGCGAAGAAAATAGTTTTTTTCGCTCTCGTGTTAAGTTATGAAAATGGACATCCGTCGTTTTGATACTAATGTACATATTCGAAATTGACATCAAACATAATAAATTATAGTTTAAAAAATACGCTTTAAAGGGAAACTCTTCAAATTTTGTAAAAAAAAACAGTGCAGTGCAATATCAATGAAATATTTGTAACAATTAATATCATGCACAAAATCTTAATAGTTAAAAATTATTTTTGACTTTTTAGTTTGGTTTCCCTCTAAAGCGTGTTTTTTTAGTTTTTTCAACCTATAATTTATTTTCTACTTTTTACTTCGGTTGGTATAAAAGCGTGTTTTTTTAAATTTTATTTAAACTAAAGAACCTTTAAAAAGCTTCTAAATAAGAAACTGTATTTTGCATGTTTCAAGAGCAGGACTAAACAAATAGCTACTACAACTGCGATCAGTAAATTCTATACTGTAGCAAATGCGCTCCCATTGCCGTATTTTTTAAGTGAATGTGGTTTTATGAAACTTACTGACTCTTTTATTTATGTTAATAAGTTGGTCATGACTTAATTATCAATGTTTTAAGGTAAGTACCGTACTTTTTTTAGCGAAGCTTTCTGGTGGCCTTTCCTTTGAAAATTCGTGACTTTCCTGACTGGATTTTAGACGTTCACTGAGGTAAAATTTGGTTACCTTTTTGGGTTTTTCCGAATGTAAACGAAATTTAAAAGTTTCTTTAAAAAGAATCTTGTAACTCAGTTAAATCAATCTTGTTACCAAAATCTTGTAACTCAGTTAAAATATTTTTCTCTCATTTCAAGTCTCTAGATTTGTTTCATTTAAATTATATCTAATTTCAATATAAATCTGAATTATAGTTCAGTTAGTTATTTAGGTATTTTAGGACATAATTAATTATGATATAATTAATTACACTTTTTATACATGGCACAGGGAAAATTTTACATTTGGTAACGTTTACTCTCCGAACATTTTACATAATAATGAATCGTCCAAAGTTTAGTTTCAATCAATATATAATAATATATAAATATAGTGTCCATAGTGGCCAAACAGACCAGGATCAATCAAGTGAAATAACTATTACTCTGAATGTTAGTTAGATTATTGTCGACAAGTAGTTAACTAGTCAAATAATGCTAAAAAAACGTGATTCAAATTTGTTTTTCAAAATTAGCGAATATTGCAAAACTACAAGTACATAGGAAGGACGCAAAACTACAAGCTACAACTATAGAGAATGTTTTTGGTTCTGTTATCTAGTACATGTAAACGAACATAACACTCCATATGATACGCTTAAATCTGTAATTCTTTAGTAATTATTATAAGCAGATACAATTATTTTACCCTGTTAAGTATGTTGTTTATACAATGAACAAATTTACAGCTTAATTCCAAATAGATCGCGGCTTAATCAACGACGACTTGTATTTAATATAGTCGCAATCATGACCAGGTCGACTAATAGTCATGTGAAAACATCCAGTCGCGTGACTTTAATCAATTAGAAGCGGTTGTAAGATTTGAGACCCGGTTGTTGTCTGATGGGAGGGGAATGTAATTTTGAATACTAACTTGTTCCTTACGTATCTCATTAACGAAAGCAAACAAATTACTGCAATTTACTCCTACCGCAGCGCAGAAGCGAATAAAATTCAAATATATTGTACATATAATCATCACAATAAATATACCGAATGACTATTTTTTTCAGTTGTCTCAAATTTCGGATGCTATAGAGAACCTAGTGTTATTCTGGAAAATACAGGAGAATATCTGTCGACGTAACTTACGGTCAGCATTAAGTGGCAATATCCATGTTTACATCTAGTAGTTTCAGATATCAACAAAATAATTCACTAATAATGTGTTAAGCACCTTATAGCTATATTATAAATAATATTTTGAAACCACTAGTTGATAATAACAAAATCAAACATGAATATAAACACAGAGGCCGTAAATACTAGAAAATAATTAAATATATTATACGTACAAATTGCAGTGAGTGATTTCTTAATTCGTTATCAACTCCATTGATAATCTCTCATTTATTTACGTATTTATTTATTTACACCAGTCAACCGATCATAAGACCCAATATCAGCATGGGGACAGAACGATATTGTCAAAATTACAAACAGTCTAGAATAAATAAATACAATAAAATAACACAATAAAAAAATATACAGAAATATACATTAAAAATAATAATAACAATACAAAAACATCAGATTGTTAACAGCAAAAACTATATAATAATATAATTAGCCACATAAAAATAGTAAGGTAGGTAAGTCTACATATTTATATTCTCTAAATAAGAGTGCAAGAAAAAAAATCAGGAACAGAACGTATATTATTGTGTACATGTTATACATATTATGTAATGGGGAATATTTTTTAATATTCATTCTGAATGTTGATAAATAAAAATTGTTTGATTGCCTGGACTCTTAGTCTAGGAATATGAACATTAAGCGTTCCAACTCCCTGCTAATTTAGAAAATCTTCTGACCATTGCAAATTTTACCAAACGCATCTTAATTTAAGGTGTTTATACCAAATTGTACTTTATTTTGTTTCTCTTTTTTTTCCTTTGGTTTTTAATATAAGAAATTAGTAAAAGCATGTAGTTTATATTAGTAATAAAATTCGTTGATGACGGCTTTCATAGCCGCAATCCAATATACGATAATTTCTCGGGTAATGCCACATTTGCCCAGAAATAATAAAATTATGCTCACATTGCCTTTCAAATAAATTCACTGAGGGGTTGTTATTCGGTAAAACAGTCAAGTAGGCTGTTGTAAAAGAAAGTCATTTAAATAAACAAATGTCTACGTGTTAAAAATTTCGGAAGAAAATATTATAAAGATTGTTTTTTTACCCCCTTGTAACAATATCTCAGGTTTACAAAAATTGTCACAAACTGTGATTTTGTTGGTTCAAGTTGGTCGCCAAATTTCAATCTTGTAAATTCTTCCATAGTGGAGAAAATATATAAAAACAATTTTTTCCACAACTTTAGAAGGCTGTAACTTTGAGGGGAAGGGGTTTTGTAAAAAAAATATATGAAAGATTCACCTTAATTTTTTCTGAAAAATTGCCTGTTAAAATATTTCCCATCAATTTAGAAACACCCTGTATATACATATCTTTCTTTTTAAGAAAAATAAAGGCCGACTTGTTATCTGTTTGACACTTAGAGTATTTATTAATTTTAAAATAATTACATAACCAAAATTAAGGAAGTACAACAAGCTGTGACCTTAAAACCGCTATTAACAAGTTTAATAGCTTCTCGACGTATACGCGTTTGCAATTGGATGATCTGTAAATTAGCCGGTAATTGATCATTGTTTGGGAATACTCTGTTTAATTACCTTTTCAGTTAGCAAGTTACTGGTATTTACCATCATATTTTAGTACTTTACCAGCACATAAAAAAATTTAAACAACTAGCACCTTTTTCCTTGACTGACACCCACAATCATTCAGAAAAATGTATCATAATATTAATACAGCATAGATCACTGTTCGTATGTGATGTGTTAAGGTGCCATTACACGGCGTGTGGAGTGACGCGCCTATACGCTGGCGCGACGTGTTACACGCAACGTGCTGCGTCGATTGGCGGTAAAATTCATACACTTCAAAGGAAACACGCCGGGCGCGAAGTGGAGCGAATCGCGTATGAAGTCACACGGCGCGAGATATTTGATATTTGGCTGCGTACAGTGTTAATTTAGTAGTTAGCTTTTGAAGAGCCGCCAATGACACCGCCATCCTCGCCAGATCCTGGAAGCGAGGCAGGCTACCTGCTACCTGCAGGAAGCCGCTTCGCTTATAGGACTGGTGCAACCAATGGAAGGTGGAAATCGGAGAAGAGCCAAGCAGTGCTGTTCCAGAGGGTCGCAAGCAGAGACCAACAGGATACGTCGCCATGAACGACGTCAACATCTAGTGGGAGAACAACGTCAAGTACCTTAGCACGACCCTGATTCGAGCCCTGACATGGAAGGACCTTATAGATGCCACTACGAAAATGGCAAAGTTTACCCCAGTCCTGCTGTACCCAATCATAGGCGACAAGAAGCCTGAATAATAAGACGACCCTAATCAGGACCGCCTTAGGCCCCTAGCTGACCTACGCATCCGAACAACAAGGTCATCCAAAGGGATCTGAAGTACAAGACAGCGAGGACCACGCCAAGAAGCTCTAAATCATCGCAGAGGACCACGGGAATCCCCTGATCCGGCTGGCCACGGATTACGATCCAGAGGAAGGACCTCACAAGCGCCAAAGACCCAGATCTTGGACAACGGGTAAGTATAATATAATCACGATCTTAGGTTTCAGCACGACAGATGCGAGAAGAAGCAGACGATACCGAGGAAAAAAACAGGACCAACGAAAACGGATCGAGAAGACACTAAAACAGCCCAATTAAGTGAACGGCGAGGCCGACTGCCTTGCCAAACCACACACCATTACCTTACTTGACTAAGCCAGCGAGTTAATCGCTGATCAGCTCCAGATCAGTGCCAGAAGCAAGGCTCTGCCGGTGGAGCCCATCAGCCAGGACCGGGGGAGGCTGCGTAACTTCACGTAGCACTGACCACATTTGTGGGGAGGGTCACGTCAAACGCGCAGCCTACCCCTAAGATATTTATTTAGATTTCATATTTAGAAGATTTATTTAGTTCAGTTTTTCTCCACCATTGCACAATTTTCGAATCCAAACTCCTTTTAATAGGGGAATATATAGGCACTTTAGAAAAAATTTCTTACTTTGTGTGAACAAACTATAAAATAGTAGAACACTCTACATTGGGTAAATTTTATCTTTAAGCTCCTTCACTATAAAATAATACAATCATACTTTGGATTGACTATAATATTGAACTTAAACCTTTCCCACTTTAAAATGATACAATCACACTTTGGATTGGGATAATTTAATAAACTTTAAGAGACGTATTCATATATCACATATTATATATTTTAGAAAATACAAGTATTATAATAACTCTAATGAACATAAACTATATTATGTATAAACAAAAAAACTGATGAAAAAAATACAGGTGCAGGAAAAAATACTATTGAATTATTAGAGCCTTTTTGCTATGACTGGCCGTCCTCTCTTCATTTTCTTGCCATTGTGACACACACCGTTATCAGAGGTTAAGAACACACGTTGTCAGAGTCTAAATGTCCACATGCGCGCGCTTCAGTCCAAACTACAAACATCTCGGCCCTATAGTAACTGTAACTTGAATAGAAATTCGATATTCTGTATCTCAAATCGACATGATCATAAATCGTGATGTGGGACCTCTATCTGAAACGGCTTTAGCCCAACGGCAAACGGACATTGGGATGGAATGACAGTAGTTTGAGTAGTTTACCTACTAGTTTATTGCCATGATTCTAACCCATGGTACCTACCTACCTAACTTAATAAAATTCAATAGTTGTGTAAGTGTGTATGATGTGCACTGTGCACTGTTTTGCAGATGTAAATTTTACAACCCAAGAACAACAGAGCGTTCTCTGCCAAGAAATAGTGCCTCAGGAATTTCGATTGAATTAGTTCCATGGTAACTCGTCTTTGTAAAGTAAATAGGTAACTGTCTAAAATAAATTAAATGCTTATGGACATATAGTTATAGTTTCATAATATCATATTTTTCGTTGTAATTATTCTTATATTTCTTCTCCAAGAAACATACCGATATGTAGTTGTACATCCATGGAATCGTTAATATTTTAAGGGCTGCGATGGTACACAAATAAATATAAAATAACCTATTTAAATTGTTAGGTGTTAGTTAAGTACTGTCAAACAAATCCGATAACATCGATGGCAGCATCGACCTCTACTCATCGACAACCTCTACTATCGAAAAGACAGATAGAAATTGCTTCCGACTGCGACAAGCCTGCGCAGGCATGCACTACGCCGAATTCCGATATCGGAATGGGACCTCGACAGGCTTGTCGCAGTCGGAATCAATTTCTATCTGACTTTTCGATAGTAGAGGTTGACAGCAGGCAAATAATTCTAGTTTGGTATAACTCCGATTTGGCGCCTGGATCTCTATTCGTTTACACTCATTTCTACTCTATTTAAAGCTACAGAATATAGCTGATTGTTGGTCCGTCATATGTCGTTTAGGTTCGACTGTATTACTCATTGAACATACCTACGTTTCAAAGTGAAGTGTATCGATTTTTCGCGAATTCGCAAAAGATTCAATATTTCAACAGTTGAACGATTGAGTTAATCAAATAACCGGTTATTCGAGTAGTCCGGTTTTTGGAGAAACCGACTGAAAATCCAGTTGCCACTTCAAGTACTTATGCCATGGCTTATATTCGGTTCCGAACCAAAAATACATTTTAACACTACTTTATCAATACGACTACAGCTTACAAGTTACCTTGCGGGAAGAAGAATTCAAATGCAATATGCATTTTTTTAAGTTTCAATATTAATTCGAGCAATTCTTTTGCCAAAATGCAATACCTTGTTGATATCCTCGGAAAATTTGCTATCTCTTTTTATAAGTATATAATCTTATACGCATCTTGTTAACATTCAATAATTATACTATCTAAGTCTTATTTATATTTCTTCGATAATGAGCCTGATATGTTTTAGGAAAGAAGATAAATGTGTAAGTCCATCCACGGGGGTAACCCTCTATTATTTTATATATATATATATATATATATATATATATATATATATATATATATATATATATATATATATATATATATATATATATATATATATCTATTATTTTGTCTATTGTCCACGTTATCAGTCATAGCGTCTAATCTTCTTAAAACAATTCAAAATCAAAACAATGCCCAACTCAAAAGGGATTTACTGGATTTAAAGATAACGGAGCTCACTAAGATTCGAATTTTACAAATCATAATTTTTCATTATGGAATTTAGATAAAATTTATGAGATTAAAATATAATAAAACTTTTTCGAAGTGAAATAATCTCTGCAAGTTTCTATATAATCCATATAATCTATATGCGACTCTTTATTACTTAAAACCATGTACTTTTATTTTTTGAATCAGATTTCCATCTAATTGCACAACCTATAGATTTTCGGGTATTAGGCAATATCAGTAAATCTATACCAAAACAATGTTTAATATAACACATCTAAATTAAGTGCTTCTGTTATTATATTAGTAATTATAACAAATATGATAAAAGTGTTATGTGATGATTAGAACTGTATATATATATAGATATTTAATGTTATAACATTAAACTATTACAGAACCTCTTTTAAAGTATTCTTGGGTGTATTTTGACTGCAACTACATATGTCGGTATTGTTGAATTTGAACATTATTCATTAAACATTATAAAAAATCAATCTGGACAAGAAACAGTAATCCTCAATAATATTCTTTAATATTTCCTGTAAATACATTAATTGATGGACCTTCCAACGTTTTCAAATTTGATCATCTATATCTCAGGAATAGATTGACCTAGGGTCAAAATTCTGTTCACAAATTTACCGTTACATGGAGAGTATGACAGAGAATTAAACACTTTATAATAGCTAAATGACCTAAAGATAATACTAGTTTTTTTTATTTATTGATTATTTTTACAACAAAGAAAAAAATAAAAAAATGTTTCATATACATTTCCCTATTCAACTATTGAATATATGCACTGTCATATAGTAAGTAATAGCTTTTATTGATTGTACCGATCAGTGCATCGGTTGTACACTTGCACTGCTTAACGCAATATAACAAGCGTTTCTTTCACCTTCAGCATCTGCAAATTCTGCAGCATCTGCAGAGTCTGCAGCATCTGCAAATTCTATTACAAAACATGAACATGACTTATTCTGCAGAATCCGATGACATGATTTTTTACGATTCATTCAATGGCGAGGAGCGTTTGGGTGATTTGTAAAATTATGCGTTGTATGCAACGAAGATTATCGACAAACGAAGAAAAATGATGACTGGATTATAGTCCAAGCATTCTAGACAAGAGGTGACATAAATTCCTATATGGATTCAAAAAATATGGTCTCATAAGAAAAAAAAATTAAATAAGAGTTCTTATTTCTTTCAACTCGCGCCTGAATGACAAATTTAACCCAAATTACTAAAAAAAACTAGAGCTCCTATCGAAAAAAGTTAAATGAACAAGTTGTAGAAATTAAATAAAACTATCAAAATGATTCTATAATAATTTTCTATATTTTTCAAGTTACAAATAACGTTCCAGCACTTGTTACTTAGGGTAAATATAGCTCATGACAAGCTAAGAAAAAACTGTTTTGTAAAACTTTAAAATATTTATAATTTATCGGGATATATCGATTTTCTAGAAAAGAATCTCTTTAAGGTCACTACCTATATCTTCTCGAGGGCTCGTGCTAGAGCTTAGACTAACCGCTGATTTTGTTCGTGAAGAATTGCGCCTCCATAGCATAGTTGTATCTATTTTTTTTTATTTCAAGGATCAGAAAATTAATTCGTAAACATAGCACTTTTTTGTTTGTAAACATTGTAAGTCAACTCATTGTGAAAACTTTAAAACTGTTACTAACATGCAAGGCAATGATGAAGATTCTTTCAATGATTTTAACTTTATTCTTCACGAAATGTGGAAGAAGAAGTAGAAAATAGTAAAGCGGAAGATTATCCAACGAAGAGAATTAGACTGCGTTAATATACATTTTATAATAATCATTTTATTTTTCAATTCCTAGTACTAAAATTCAATGAATCCTATGGTAGTATTTTTTTACCGAAAATATGGATATTTAACATTAATTCATGTGAAACTCAGGGCTCTATAAGGTTTATTGCGCCTTCCAGATCTTTTGTAAAAAAAAATATCTCGGCTTCTAATGGTCGCAGAAAGTTCTATATTATTTTTAAATTCGTGAAAAAATACCAGTAATTGTTCACTTACAGGATTAATGGTGTTCCTTCACTGGATTCGTATCTATATTTGGATTTATAACTAAGTAATAACCAGTCTTTTCTACCTAATTAGGTATTCATTAACGTTGTTCACAGGAAACGACTAAATATATATTTTTTATTATTCTCATGGAACCAAATAAAAAGGATCAAATATTTAAATATAGTGACCAATTAAAAAAGCCGTATAATATGTACATCTAGGAAATCTAAGATTAAACAGTGCCTCCCAAAAATTTGGATTACCTAAGGTGACTTTTAGCAAAAACGTTAGATGCTTAACACTAATGGGAGAGAAAAATAGCCCCGAACACGGTTTTGGATAAAACCGAAGAAAAAATCTCCGACTGGATTTTAAGTAAAACAAAATTAGGTGTCCCCAGCATGCACTCCAACGACGTCTTAGATGCAGTACAGCGTACAAGGAATATTGGAAACAAAGAGTTACTCCCGTTGCGGATGGTAAAGCAAGGAAAAGAAAAAATAGAAAGAAAGAGGAGATAAGGAAAAAAAAAGAATACGAGAAAGAAGATAAGGAGAAGCTTAAAAAAAAGAGAAGCACGGGCAAATAAAAAATCGAAAGAGAAAAGAAATCGAAAAGCGAAAGAAAAGAGAAAGATAAAGAAAGGAAAAAGAGAAAGAAGATAAGGAGAAGCCGATTAACGAAAAAATAACGGATAGATAAAAAAGCACTAAAAACGGTAATGATGAAAATTGCAAAAGTTAAATAAATCTTGAGAAGAAAAAAAACGATGAACCCTAAATACAGCAAATTTGACAAAGGATATTGAATGCCGTCTGGCTGAAGTGAAGAATTTTAATATCGGAGTCTTTGTGTTAGTGAAACAAGTAGAAACGAGAGACAAATAGAAAACATTTATTTGGTGAGTTTTCTTATTGAGTATTGTATGTTCCTTTATTAAATATAAGTGTTACTTACTGGTATTTTGGTACTTTTTCTAAAGAAATATACTTTAAAACTTTATTTAAATTCGTATTAATTTTTCCTAAACTGCAAAAGGTAGACGACACTTTCAAGAAGCAGACATAAATTTAAGTAATAACGAACTTGTCTTAAATGTTCATTTATTGGTTCAATTACCCTATATGTAATATTCTAAACTGAAGATAAGAATATACAACCCAATTCTAGAAAAAAATATTACAATACCAACGTTACGACAATAACAATTGCAATTACAACAATATCAATTACATAGTATCAACGTTACGACAGATAAACTTGCTAATTTGTGCTAAGTGGATGCCTCGTAGAAAAACGAGTTGCTCGAGTGGTGGTACATTTTTCTCTTGCACATAACACTGCAGATATATGATAATCGATGACGCAGACCATCGGAAAATGGAAGGAATATCATGAGCGGTAAGCACACATATAATCAAACGATGAACAGGTATGATACAAGTAAGCTATCAAAGTTTCAAGCCTGCGTCGTCGTATCGAATTATTTTATTGCGGTAAATGTCCCCGGACAATATATATTTATGCCGTTGGATACATAACAATTAACTTTAAGAAGTGTGCGATAGTGTAACAAGTGTCCGAAACGATAGCCGATTTTCCGCGCGAGTGATTCTAGTGTCTTTATTAGCATGGACTATATGTTTTAGAAGGCATTTTAATAGAAGAAAATACTAGTAAGTAAACCTTGAAAAGAAGATTAAAATTTTCTCTTTGAATCAGAAAACCTTTGAAGAATGTGAAATGAAAATGCTGCTTCCTTTTTCAAGGAAACAATTCCTAATAGTACAAAGACGCGAGAAAACTTAAATCGTAACAACCAAAACCTAAATTACTACGACCAAAAAAAAATCGTAAATATAACATATATTTCATAAACTGATATGACTTTATCCAAAAATTTCGAGAATGTATCCAAGCTGCTGAAGAATTTTTTATAAATATTTCCGAATATTACGTGTGTTATACCTATGTTACGACTATTTTGATAGAATATAATTTTAAAACTAATTTGCTGAGTGGAGAGTACACATGATCAAGATCAATATGATCTGATTCCATCCACTTATCATTATATATTTGTATACTTGTTTATTTAGACCAATAAGTACTAAGATTACATTTTTCATTCGTAAGAACTTAGTTATATATTTTCAAATGTTGTTCATAATGTAATTAATGTAGGTTTTTCGTGTAATAAATTTAAATGGATCAGCTCTTATTTTACCGGTAGTGGAAAGTTTTTTACTCATAAGGCTAACTTACATAAATATACAAAAGATCATAATTTTAGAGGAGTCAGTCAAACTAAAAAATAGAGAAAAATAGCACCAAATTTTAACACTTATAAGATTCCTGTTAAAATATTATAAAATCTAATTTATGCCATACCCTCAAGTATTTTGAGGGTAAAATTTTTTAAAAAGGTGAAATTAATGTTGCTAATAGGTTTTTTCTTAAATTTAGAAATAAATTGGAATATGGATCAATGATATTTTAATAGATATGGCTCAAATAAAACAGTTGTGTTTTGGTCTTGTTTGATATATATATCCATCATCAGTCTCTAATTATAATTAGTATAAAACAAAATCTTGCTCAGGTAATATATAAAACTACTAGGCAGATGGTTTTAAAAAATTTATTTATTATTTATACAAAACAAATTTAAATTCACAAATTAAATATAGCATTATAAAATTCCTTGTCTATATCTGGAAAATGAGGTACCATGCCAAGAATGTGTTTTTTTATCTAAAAGGGTTTAATTGGGTATATCTTTTAATAGGGGTATATTTGAAAACAAATTATGTGGTAACTTTTGTTCTTCTGGACGCTATTTCTCTGATGATATTTATATTTATAGTATCTTCCTTATCTCCCGTTAGATGAGTAACTGAAAACATTGTGCTTTTGTAATTGAATTATTTTTAAGGTCTTTTTTTTCGGAATTACAAAGGTCTTACGAGGGACACCGGGCTGTAAACGTCAATGTCTTTTTAAGTATCGTTCAATTTTATTATCAATTTACAATTTTACAATCAATTTGAAAATTTTTAAGGTATTTCTGCAACTGATTCTCTCGACTTAAAAAAATTATGAGGACCATGCTCATCATTTTATTACGGTTTTAGGTACGCATGCATCCCACCACAAAATATTTTTTATATTGGGAACGTCGGCTACAATTTGGTGCAAAATTTTACTAACGGCACTAGTCAAAATATTTGCGCCCAGTGCTGTAAGAGCTTCATGCTATATATAACAATCAGTTATCCCATTTATTGAGCAGTGTGCGGTCATATTAAAAATTTGCACCTTTTTTTGTAAAAGAAACATTTTTGATTAGATTTCGATAAACAAAAAAACATTCTCCATATAAAAACAAATCACGGAAACATTTTCAACAACATAATAAATCGTTCTGTCTTTATCACGTTCGTTTTTGGTGTCAGTTTTAGAAGCAACGTGTGTTTCAAAAAGGAATTTATGTAATTTTATAGGCCTGTTATTAATTGCAAATTATTTTTCAAGTCTTCATTACATTTATTTTTAAATTTGGTTCAAAAAATTTCCTTGTAATATCAGTACGACAATAATATCAGTACGACAATAATGGAAAATCACTTGATGTGTGTCCTTACATCCTCTACAATATTGTCAGGAATAACGTATTTTATGTGTTTTCATTTCAGTGGAGTCCTAGCAATTACAGTATTAAACTTAAAACTGTTCTTAAAGAAGTAATAAATACGTTGTTTGTCTATGTCTAGAGTTGTAAGAAAAAATCAAATCGGATCAAATAAGCTCGGCTTTCGAAATTAATTTTGTTGGATATGGACTAAATAAGTATAGAAAAAGTGGGTTAAAGATGGGTATCCAATAAGAACTGACACTAGTTTTCCAAAAATGGATGTGACTCCTTCAAACACACCTTTAAATTTTTTTTCAAGAAATTCATATTTATTTAATATCTTTAGGCTTCAAATGAATCAGATATATCTATATATATATATATATATATATATATATATATATATATATATATATATATATATATATATATATATATATATATATATATATATATATATATATATATAAATAGATATATATATATATATATATATATATATATATATATATATATATATATATATATATATATATATATATATATATATATATATATATATATATATATATATATATATATATATATATATATATATTAGCTTTGAAATTCTTTGCTATTCATTTTTGTTTTGTAAAAAGTAATCTTGGGTTTGTAGCATTGTAGCATTGAGAAATAAGCAAATAGACGAATAAGAAGGAAGATACACTTACTAGTGCTATATCTGGACATACATACGGAAACGAACCACTATACATACGGAAACGAACCACTTAGAAGTTGTACAAGTTCTTTCACCTTATAAAATAAATAGAGCTCCAACAATTGTAACTGAGGATTTTTCATTTTTTTTTTGACTGTGTAATAACCAAAAATTAAATAAACATCCCAATGTAGGCCAAGCATATAGGAGGCTTTTGAACTAAAACTGTTCTAAAGTGTAGAGAACTGTTTCAAATTATTAATAATTCTATGTTGTTCTCATTTGTTTCAGAAAAATCTTAGGAAAACTGTTTCTGAATAACAAATCTAACAGATATAAAATCATTAGTTAAGTTCCCATAGACAGAGCAAACAATGTCAACTGCTATTTAGGCCAATATTATTCTAGAAAAAATTATCTAGAAATATTTGCTTGACAAATATATCATAACCGATTATAAGGGACTCAAGTAATGCATAAAAATAGTTTTTGTATCAATCTTAATATTCATATTTAATTAGATTAAATAATTTTTATTGTTAAATTGTCCGAATCGGTATATATAATAATAATACAACATATAACAACAACCCTGTATATCTACGATAGTTAACTAGATATTTTATGTTCAATTAATATCGGTGGGACAATTATTGCCTTGTATTTGTAAATATTTTTTAATACTTACAGAAGAAAATTATGGTTCAATTAATTATAAATCATTAAAACTTAATTGTTAATATGGTAGCTCGATTTATGTACATATACATATTGCTATATTTTATATTATTATGCCATCATGCAACCTCTAAAACGCCTAAACTCAATCGATTTGTCGATTTATATTAATATTCTCAGAATCATGACCTAATCAGAGTTGCATCAGTAGTTTATTATTAAAACCTTTATGGTGTATACAATTATTTCATTATCATTCTGTACGTCAAGCTGACATTGTTTCAATATCTAGAACAATACTTAACACATATATTAAATCATGAACATGTAATTATCTCGAAATTTACAGAAGGGCATTAAACATTAGAAGAACGAAATCTCGTTCTTCTAAATCTTTCACCATAATTTCGAAAAATGTCATGTACGGATGGCATTAGAAATGTATCTGCATTAATTACCTGATCTATATTTATTGAACTCATCTAATAAGGGGGATGAACTTGATGATTTCGCTTTAATAATCTCAGAATTTGAAGATACGATGAAAACTATGAAAAATACGGATAGCATTTTAATGAAATCTTCATTAATTCCACTAACTCATTTAATAAAAGGAACTTGGGGGGATAACATTTATGACCACGCTTTAAAAATCTCAGAATTTAAAGATACACTGAAAACTATGAAAAATACGGATAGCATTTTAATATTATCTCCATTAATTTCACTAACTCATTTGAGGATACGCTGAAAACTATGAAAATGTGAAACAAGATGTAACTATATCGCAGCACAATTACAATGATTTGAGAAAGGAAATGGACAACTTGCCACAATATTTAAAGATCAATAATGTACAGATAATTGGAATTTCAAACAAAAGAGAGATAGCAACTATATAGCATTTTCCTGTATAACATTTGAAATAAATATTATATAGGACAAACATTTTTTATACATTGGGGTGTAATATTAAAACTGATTTATGAGATTGGTACCATAGAGTAGCTCAAATAGATTCCAAAATAAGGATCCGAGAAATGTTCATTAAATAGTAATAGTTAGATAATAAAATTCGTTTTCCACAAACATAAAGAAGAGGTAATGATGTAAGAATTTCGTAAAAATCGTTTATAAATAGCCGCCGTAGAAAGAAAAGTATATGCCAATATTTTTGACCCTTCATATCTTTCAGAACTTCATATCTTTCACAATAAAAAATCAATATCTGTGTAGCGCAGTAGTAATGTTCTAGTACTGTTCACAGTCAAGGGGTCCCGGGTTCAGATGCTACCTGGTGCATATATTTTTGAAAATTTCACGTTTCTTAATTCTTTTTATATGCACCTAACTTGTTGCAGTAACAAACGATAAGAAATTTTGAACTTACTTAAATAACATAACCTAAAAAAAAATACATTACAAGTGTAGTGATTACCCAAAGCGGTACTGAAATTATTAATATTAAGCAACCCACAAATAATTCATATTTTTTTTATTATATTAAACACTCGAATTACTCACACAATTATATCACTAACATCGCTGAAAATATCGTCACCAGTTTTCTTCCTAGTGGTTCTAGCTATATTTTCATAGATTGTTTCTTCACGTTTCAATAAAAAATGTCGTTCCGGGCACATGGGGAGAGAAGAGATACTCTCCCGTACGCGGCTGCTTTCCACACTTGTTTAGAAAGTACAGTGCCGTTCAATTGAAAGTAAACGACTCTTATGAGAAATTTTGGAAATTTTCCCATTGTGAAGCAGGCTTTTGTAAACAGATCACATTATTACAAAATTATTTTAGGTTGAAGTATCTGTCAGTTATAGCGTGACAGCATTTTATATACAGTATTTATTAAGGAAAATCTATATGGTAAGGACGTCTCTTGTAAAAAAATCCATTAAATTAACAAACTAACTGAGAACTTAAGAAAATTACTATGAATTAATATTTGGTCCAAGCACCATTCGCGTTTATAACTTTTTTAAGCCTATTTCTAATAGACAATATTAGTGTCCTGGTGTAATCCTCGCCAATATTTTCCAAGGCATTTTCAATCGCCAACCACAGTTCTTCTACGTTCGCTGGTCGGAAATTTCTGCTATACATGTCTTTTTCCATTTGTGCCCATACATTTTCTATCGGATTTAATTCCGGCGACTTAGAGGGCCAAGGCAGAGTGTTAATATGGTTTGTATTCAGCCATTCAGTAACAACTCGTGATTTGTGAATAGAGGAATTATCCTGAAATATAAATTTAATTGAAATATGGAAAAAGGAAAGAGGAAATAAAAATATTTTCCAGCTGGAAAGTGAAGTTCTCGGGATATAAAATGGAAACGGAAGGTAACATAACATATTCCAAAATACGAGCGTAGCTTTGACCAGTAAGACGCTCTCTGATTCTCCAAGTAACACCTGCTCCTTGGCAACATATCCATTCCCACACGTTGATATAGAAGGATTTATATATTAGAATTTATATAGCGCTCTTCATATCGGCAATTTCTTGGGCGGTATACACGCACAGAGCCATCATAGCAGGATCGAAAAACTTTTTCGTCTGAAAAAATTGTATTGTCCTAAAAGTCCTATGGCACACCGACAAATTGCTAGGCAAAGTTTAACCTCTGCTCCTTATGCCGTGGCAACAGAGCAACTTTATTTGCAGCCGAAAAATTCTTCAGCTCAGATGCTCTGAGCTGAACGGCCCCCTCTATGGACGTACTCAACAGTTCCTTCTGCATTCCATTTTTGCTTAATTTTGTAAATGCAACCTTTACTCACATTCAAAGTATCTGCAACTACTTGCATTGACCATCCGTTCTGCAGTAACATCACAGCTCTCATTTTTTGCGGTTCAGTTAAGCGCGGCATAATAATAATAATTATTATAAGGAAAACTTCAAAATATAGAATAATTATTAGTACTGACAAATAAAATTGACAATCAAGTATTGATTACCTGAAAGCCTGTTTCACATTAATTAAAAAAATCGTTTACTTTCAATTGAACGGCACTGTACCTATTTCACTTAAAATTATTTTATTATTTATATTATATTATTTTAACAAGTTCTGATTGGTTAAAGATCCTACGAAAAAAAATATCAAAAATATATTCCGGATACCCCAATCGTGAATTATGACAAGTACATTAAATTATGTAACTAAAATGATCATTGAAGTATGCATTATCTGTGCTGGTATTTTGGCTTATATTTCATATGGTTTTCCTCAACAACTAAGGGACATATCTTTAGTTCATCGCTCATTTTACAATTAACGGAGGATGCCATTAAATACACAAGCAAGTATTGCAGGCTTGTTTCACATTTGATAACATAATCATGGGAAAACATTACATAATACAATAATTCCAGTGGTACATAATTCACCTTGATATTATCAGCTGTAATACCATCAATACCTCGAACTATATCTATATATAGTAGAATCATTATATTGTCAATGAGCAAATTCCATTAACAGGCTGTCTATAATTCTACTTCACTCCGCTCTAATAGAAACATTTTACTTCAATTAGTAATTTAATCCCATTACGATATGCATATGCAATTAATTGTTTCTTCCTGGGATAAAGAATCGGCAAATGTCCTATTAAGGTATAAACATGTCTCTACTATTGGGCGACAATTTACTATGTTTGAATATAAGAAAACTTTTAACTGCCCTACTTGGGATGATAATTTATTATATATGATTTATGATATGTGAATGCTCTATACGTTGTTGTATTAGATTTGTATAAAATGAGATAATGTAACAGCAAGCAAAGTAACAGTATGACGAAGAAAGGATCAGCTTACATGATGCTTACACTATTTCTTCCCTATTGAATCCTTCTTGTTTGAATGGGCGCCAGTTCTATGAAGACTAATTTGTAGTTTACTAGAAGGAAAGTTGTGCAAGATTGGCTCGGGGAAATTAAAAATATTTTAGGTTCAGAATTGAGAATAATTTTGAGAAAAGAAATACTCCAAAAAGGGGAACCAATTAGCAGCCTCGCATACGCTTCTAAAAGAGCTAGCAATTGAAGATATGACCGGATACAGGAACCGTCTGTATATGAGCTATGCCATGTTCCTAGAATCTCTTTCCGGCCAACAATTTCTTGAAACTTGAAGGTTAAAGCATCAAAATAAAAATCGCCTCGTGAGAACCGTGCATTAGATAGCTTCGAGTTGGAGATCGAAAGGTTTAAAAGAAGCAGGCATTATAGGTAGGCGTTGATCAGCAGTGTTTATAACTGTAGCGTAGATCAGTGGCAATTCTAATAATATTTTAAATTTGATTAGTCGATGCTGGTACAATGTTGCCTTCTTCTTCAATATTGGTATTCAGTTTCTTGTTCATTATTTTCGCCTCCGTTCAGGAACAGGTTAAAATCATCCTTCTACATTTTCAGTACTTATTTTCTGCTTCAATAATTTTCCATTTGTTTGTCTTCATAGAATACTGGTCTTGGTTGGCCTTCTCTAGTATTTGACTCCTTCTCTAGTTTTTCAGGTTTCTAATGTCATTATTTCTGCAATTTTCTTCTATTTGTTCCGATACAACTTCATAACTTCTTACATCTTACATGTATAGTAACATAGTAGAAGTAGTGTACAGTCCTTGTAACCGTAGCTAAGACATTCGACACACACATGGTTACAATCATTGCATCTGAAAATCCTTTGTTTTGATATGTCCGTAGTTATAATTATGAACTACCTATTTACCTACTATTAATTTATATACGATACTTAACAGCTTACCTAAAAGCTATTCACCTAACATAAATATATAAGTACACATAATATCACGTATAATTAATGTAAAATCAATGGGAAACATATTAGCCACAATTAACTGTATCTGTATAGGCCTTCTTTGTAATAGTATGCTCTCCTGTAACGTAGTAATTTTACTAGGAGCCTAGTAAACGATCGTAATTATCTAACAAGATTGTTCTCGGTTTCTCGACAGCAATGCTTTATATTTCAGCAAATGTTTGTCGAATTTCAGAAAATTTTATAATTTACAGTTCTTATAATAACACAAGTGGTAACTTAAAATAACAGGAACACGTGGTTCACAATATTTAAGGTCGGAAATTTGGGTTTTCTTAACCTAACTTCAATAATGGTCCATGCTAAAATTTTTCTCTCTATGACATTTTGCAAACTAAAATTCTATTGCTTGGACTACTATGAAAATAAATTATCAGTAGAATTAAAAATATGTCAATGTGTATTTGATCATTTAATTAATAAACAAAAAAACTATTTTTTTATTAAATGATCAAGTATAAATTAATATACATCTTCTTTCCATCTGGTAATCTCCAGCTGTTGTAGGTCTTTCTCTACCTCTGCTTTCCATATGTCTTTCGGTCTTCACCTTCTAGTATTCTTTCCAAAAGTTTTCATCACCAGCATTTTTGGTATTCTTTCCTCTGACATTCTTTCAATGTATCCTAAGCATCGCAACCTTTGAGCTTTTTATTTGCCTCTTTATTGCTATGCTCATTGTTTCTTCGGTTGTTCTTCTAACCTATCCATATTTAGTTAATGTTCCTCCAAAAATTTTCTTCAGCATTATTTTCTCATATCTGCAGTCTCGGTTGTTCAGTGTCATTTAGCGTCCCTGTTTCGCTAGCATATGAAATGATTAGCCGTGGCGCTCTTGTAAAATTTTGTCTTTGTTTTTTTAGAAATATTAATATTCTCTATAATCCTGCTATATATCAGTTTCCATTTGCTCCCCTATGTTTGGTCGTCGTGAAAATATTATCCCTAAATATGAGAATGGCTTTACTTCTTTAATCTTGTTTATTTTCCCTCTGTTTGTGTCGACCTTTAAAAGTTTGTTATCTTGATATTATTTTTTTATTCACTCCATGGACTAAACTGAGTAGCAGTAATGATAAGAGGTCTTCTTATCTTACTCTGTTTTCCTCAAATTCTTCTATAGTACTAAAATTCACTTTTACTTTGCTCCCGTTCTCCATATTTCTTATCTTTCTGCTGACGCCTAATTCTTCTAAAATCTTGTATAATTATTTTCTTTTTATTTGGCCATAGGGGTGTTGATAGTCCACAAATAAAACTACTACTTACTGCTTTACCATATTCACAGCTTTCAGCCTGAATTTCTAGTAAAAATTTCTAATAAGAATTACGAGTAAAAACTTGTTCTGCGTTACTTCTGCTGATACTTCTATTTTTTTGCCCTTTAGAATACCGGCCTTAGTTGATTCCCCTTCTCTAATTCCTCACTTCTTGATATAGGTTTCTCATGTCATTATTCATGTAACACCCTTTTTGTTTTCTTCCTTTGTTCTTCGTATTTTCTCTGTGCTTCGTCTTTTCTTTTCTGTAGCCACTTTTGCCTTAGTTTTCTGCTAATTTCATGCATGTCTTGCATTCTTTATCAAACCATACTTATTTCACCTTCTCAATTTCCTCAGGTTTCTCAATTTGTATTTCTTAGCCGTGGTTTCCATCAATGTTTTCATTTCGGCCCATGTTTCTTCCACAGTTTTAATTTCGGTTATGCTATTCCTGGTATTGGCTCTACTTAGTTTGGTTTCATATTCTATTTTTTCCTCTCATATTCTTAATCTAATAACTGTTATTTCTGTTTTTATCTTCATTTGGTTTCTAATTTAACCATTATATCAATTTTATTCCTACCATAAAGTGGTCCGTATCTGTATCTAAGCCTCTATGTATTCTTTATTCTTATATTTTTAATTGATTTCATATATGGTTTTTCTCCTCATATCTTTTCTCCTCATATCCTCCTTATTTCATATCTGGTCTATGGTAATATGGTTTATTTCTATGGTCAATTTGGTTTATGGTTTTACCATCTAGTAAGCGCCATGTTTATATATATAATTTCTTTGTAAGTATTAGCCCATTATAATCATGTGCGTTTTTCTTTAAAGTTTTTTTAAATTTTCCACTTTCATTAGTTGTTGTGTGTTTACTAAGTTCTCCTATTGTTGGCTTGCATAGTTTTTCTTCGGCACTTATCTTTGCATTAGTTCTCCTAGCATCTCCTAGCGAAATTTTCATCTTATTTTGGTATAATCTTATATATTCCATTAGGCCAGTCAAAATAGAGATGCAAAGTTACAAAAATTTGCATAGAGCACCAATATGAATGAAACGTGAAAAATCCCCATCGATAAAAAAAAATAAACAAGGTGAAAGTTGGCAAATATGGGTTTATTTGCGTTTTTCAGCCAAACGGTAAGTTTTAACGTAAAAATAGATCAGACAAAAATTGTAGATCATGCAATGTTCTTCTATATCATTATCTATAAAATTATCTTCTATGTCATTATCTATAAAAATCGTTTTTACACTTTTTCTCCTAAGAGTCACCGTTTCCGAGATATAACGATTCAAAAAGTTGTCATAATATGCACATTGCACACGTCTCCACGCCAACTGTGAGGTAGAAGTAGTGGTGAGGTAGTGAGGTTTCCCCAATAGACCTATTCCACGATCTATCGTGATCCTGTTGCATGAAATAATTTATATTATTTCCATTATTATTTATTTACATTATTTATTTATTTAGTCCTTTATTTATTTATTTATTCCATTATTATTTATTCACATTATTATTTACATTATTTCCTACGTTCTTCCATGCTTTTGTGTGTAGTAACATGGTGACAGTTTATTAATTTACATAGTACTTCTTTTCCAAAATAGGATTGACATAATGTATTTGGCTGAGGTAGTACTTATTCAATATTACTTTGACTAAAAACAACTAAATAATAGATGTTACTTTTGCAGGTTATTTCAAATGTTTCACGATTATTAAATAGCCAATATCATGCTGTTATTGTTTACTACATACATTTGTTAATGAGTTGTTTGGGTAACCTGTATTCTCAACGTAGATTACGTCAAGAATACTTATAGTAATTTTACTATTGTTCTCGTGGAGACAATTGAAGTACGCATACCTACCTATCTGTACTATTATTATAGATCGATCATGTACCCATTGACGTAATTTTCACAGGTTAACCTATAATTTTATCTTCTTGAGATTTTGGCAATCTTCCTGGACCTACTCCATTTATGTTTCAAATTTGTCATGGTTGAAATGTTTCAAATTGTTTAAAGTCACGATAGCGTGTCCATTGACATCAGAGGTGTCTGTAATTATTCTAGTAAAATATCCGGCTTTTCCGGAACCTTGAAAAAATCACAAACAAAATTTTGCTGTCTAATTATGTCT
The DNA here is from genome assembly GCA_964058915.1 of Tetropium fuscum. NCBI lineage: Eukaryota > Metazoa > Arthropoda > Insecta > Coleoptera > Cerambycidae > Tetropium > Tetropium fuscum. The sequence continues at coordinate 28,383 of CAXKVY010001249.1, read as the reverse complement.
AGTTCAAATTTCTTATCCCATTTTGAATTTTGTCTATTTTTGCAAACTGTACAAACTAAATCTAGTAAGCAGATATGGAATGTAGATTATCAAATCTATAATCCGATGATTTATTTTGCTATTGTTTTTCTCTAGTGGATAAAATAGAATAGCTCTTGAACCATAATAACTCAATATAGGTACATATATACGCATATATATACAATGCTTTTTGCTTTTGAAAATATGCTAAACCTACATTCTCGATAAACGTCACGAGAGGGTATTCCACGTAAATCAGATTGAAATATAGTGAACAGAAGAAATAAATTATAAATTCGTACACCGAAAATCATTTCATTCTCGGGGTACGAATTCGTGGGAGTATTGAAAAGATTCGATGAGATCCCATCGCGCGCGGTGGTGGACGACCATCTCCCTTTTCATCAAAAACCACCCCTAGCAATGATTTTATTCCTGTTGCAGATTTCTGGTAAACAGTTCATCGACCGATAAAAAAAACTTATCATTAAATTCTGCATAAAAAAGGTCCCATTGGCTTCTTGGCTAATCCACACCCATTGGCTTCTTGGCTAATTCACACCCATATCCCGCAAACATCGTTCAAAATCAGCCACTATCGAGCGCGCTTGTGAAAACCAGTCATACAGGGAATTCCATAGCAAAAATTTCAATACTGGCTACTTTAACAAGAAAAAATATTAGGGGTGAATTTATAGACCGCAATCTCAAGATGCTATACAATCTCAAGATGCTATACAAGATGCGTTGATTGAATTTCACTCCACTACACTTTACAGTGACTTTCATTAATTTTCCCCATTTTCCTGCAAACGCGCATTTTGTAATTTGAGCCCGTTTCTACATCCTCATGAGGTAGGGCTGTCGAAGAATTTTTAAATGGTTTTCTCCGTAAGCTTATTCCACAATAATTCTACCGATTTTTACTCATCAATAAGTTCTTCCTCGACTTTAATTCTGTTGTGACACATTCTTACACATAGCAGTTGGAGCAAACAGTTGAGCAGTGCAATCCAAGTTTGACATATCGGAATCGTTTTCCGCACTCCTTCTTGCAGTTGCAAGATACCAGCTGAGGAATGGGAACTGCAGCTGGTAGTGAAAACTGGCGATAAGGTGTTTCTCATTCTTTCCACCCCAATATGTAGGATCCATTTTCGAGGCCAAGATTACATTTTTTGCTCTCTCTCTCTGAAGTGCTCTCTGTGAATGTTGTTGTGAAGATGTTGGTGGAAGTCTTGGTAAAATTACAGCGTTGCTTGACGTTGTTAAATGAAATAAATCTTTGCTGATCTCTTTGATGAAGCTTTCTACATTGCGAGCGTAAATCGCTATTCAGCAATTTTAACTTATTATTTTGTTGATCTGGGGTTATTGAAGGTACGGACATCTTCCATATCTTTTCTGGTGTTGGCGACTCCGATCGTCTGTACTTTTCCTTTGCCAAAGAAACAGTAGTATCGGATTCACTAACGCGTACGAAAATTTAATAGCACCGCTGCCTTGCAATCTTTAAAATTTCCGAGTATTGCAAGTTACGAGAGCTGTATGCCCTTTCCTTTATCTTTCCACTTACATCTTGTAAATACCGAATATTTGCAGATATAACAACAATCAGTATTAAAAGATCTATATTATATCCAAAAATGACTACAGTGTCACTTTAATGAGATTCAACGTGTTTAAACCATAAGTAGGTCGGCATCGTCCACGGCAGCGATCGCTCCGTCTCCCCCTTTTTATTAAATATCTTCACCAATTGTAAAATAAGACGATCTTTGTTTGCTAGATTGCTAATGATGTTTCGGCAGACGTTGCTGCTATCCCTTAATCGATAGAAATATATAACTTCTTCTAAAATATATAATTTCTTTTTTCTTCCATTGAGAATATTCAAATTTCTATATATATATCCTGGTATTTGTTAAATGCAAAAATAATGCCATCAAAATTTTCTGTCACCAGAAAATTGTAAAAACCAGAAAAAGTTTTCACCAGGATTATGTACTGCATATCAGCATAAAATTAATTAGCAACTATATCTAATATTAAGTATTAGTATTTTAGTTAATGGAGAGAGATTAGAAAATCTAATTTAATTTAATCCTATCTAAAAAAGCGTACCTTATGAGTGGAACTACTAACAATATTTATTATGGCAATTAAGTATTAGATAGCAGATGTCCAGATGCGGTCTGGTCACATGAAAACACTCATTCATTAATTAATATGAAACATTTCGATTAAATTGAGCTGTTGCAAACCTATATCAGTCATCAGAAAGTCTTTCAGTTGACAGTTTGTACCATTTTATTTGTTATTGATATACATACATTATGTCTAGCCATAATTTTTTTTTTAATTAGCCGAATAAAAAAGAAATGCCTACCTGCAATGGCGATCCAAAAAATATTTAAAAAAAATATATCAATAATATATCGTACCTTTTTTACAACTTTAATATTGCCGTGCAGCATAACATACCAAAATTTCATAAAAATCTAATAATAAATGGCCGCGATACGGCGATATAAAGCTATATGCCCGCGTATTTGATACCCTTACTATCATTCATTCAGAATTGAACAATCAGCCGATTTAACACTGCGGCTATGTAAGTGGATCCACGAAATAAAAAGCCCTTATTTTTTAAATAGATTTTGATATGTTTCATATTCCGATATTGTATAATCCGATATAGTATTAGTAACAATAATAGTAATAATAATAATAATAATAATAATCTTATGCGGTGTCTGCCTATATCACTTAGGTGGAATGAGAAGTCCCGGTTATACTGGAACTATTAATTCCCCACCTCAGGCAGATGCAAGCTAATATGCCTGACATAGTCCTCCTCGACCACCATCTCAGGATGATGTCCGTTATAGAGTTTCCAGCTCCGGCGGAAAACAACATCATCTTGAAAGAGGGGGAGAAATGGTTAAAATATCGAGATTTACTATCAGAACCCCGCATGCCGTACCTAGTTCTTATTATTGACTCTCTCGGAGGTATGCGACAATCACTGCTCTTACTGAAAACAATTCCGGCATGCCGTCAATCAGCAGGTCATAACCGGGAAGATACAGAAGGCCATCATACTTGCCCCGTTGGGTTTACTCAGAACACATGACTTGCGGCCTCAATGATCACTTACCCCGCGGACATGGGGTGTGGTCGTTGACTAACGAGGCTGGCAGGACTCTCTGGATCAGTCGAAGGCTAGGGCGACTGACCAGCAAAAAAAAAATAAATTACATGCTTTTTGCGCCCAATAGGTAACACGCATTATTTACAGGACCAAGTTAATATTATAAAATAAATATTTACATATTATTTCTCTATGTAATAAAAAAAATTGGACAATATTAAAAAGAAAAATCAAAGAGAAAAATTATGTGTAAAAATGCAAAAAGAAACAAAAGAAAATAAAATGCTGATCTATCAAAAGTAATGCATTAAAATATAATTTAGAAATTATGAGAGAAAAATTTGCCTAGAATATTTTAAAAACTCATTCTGTGTACAGTGTTTTAGCATGTACACAGCAAAATTTAGGATTTTGTCAAAAGTGCGTTCTTGGAATATGAAAAGTTATTTGTGAAATAATTGCAGGGCAGTCAATTTTATTATTTAGTACCTAATTTGTGAAAAAAATTAACACAAATTCTCGAAACTAAACTAAACAATCAAAATAAAATGATGAATACTTAATTGATGAGGGGCAATTTTCACTGTTATGAAAATTTCGATAAAATATGTTTCCAGTACAGAAGTTTAAGGCGAATACAATGATATATTCATACAGCTTCAATACGACATAGTAATTTCCTTCAAATATTGGCTTTGGTTGGAAATCGTACAATGCCCGTCGACCAGTTGAGACCAAATGGTACAATCTACAACTCCAAACAGCCAATTGCTGTCACGCTTTGGCAACATGACAGTATAGCATATGTTTCAATGTCGTCATGTTTCGCTTGTTATTTTAGTACATTTTTCTTGAGAAAATAATAATATTTTGCCATTATTTAACAAAGATAATGCAGCCCCGTAAGTGACAGACAAAAGGCACGTAAAATGCAGGCTATCCAAGAAATTGGGAGCGTCAGAAAGAAAAACAATTAAGGTGTTCTTGATTTTTCTAAGGTAAGAAGTGACAGTGCTTATTATTAATTTCGTTTCATGATTTCACTCAATATAGTATGATCTATTCCACTAAGAATCCAAAAAAATATGTACTAATACATCTATCTTAATATTAATTGCATCAATGTTCTATTATTTCTATTTGATATATATGGAACAGCATGATCCAAGGATATCCGTAATGGGTATTGTCAATTCGATCTCATAGAACGTTGCAGTTTCATTCTGATAATGAAAGTGTTGCTTGAGAAGTTCTTCAATTACTATTCTATCTATTCTATCCACTCACGTATTTCACTTGCAAAAGCAATGAGCAATGCACGGCTGGTCGATGCCGTCGATGACATAACTATTCATCATTTTGTCCTCACATACCTAGGTATCAAATCCGCTAAAGAAAGGCGTTAAAGATTCAAGCAGCGGTACATATTTTACGTAACCACACGTTTAAAGGAAGTGCGCTCCTTTTATGATATTCGAAAGTAATAATATTAGCCTCTGTACGCGATTAGAATTTTATATACCACAGTACCTAGTAGTTGCTGCACCCAAGTATTGAATATAATTTAAGAGTTGGTGTTAATTTCTTTGTCTACTTATTAAGCGTCATTAAAAAATATAATATGCAGCTTAAAGATCACGATTCAATATTTTGTGTTTCGATGTCCTTACTCTGCGAGAGGAAGAGTTTTATGTAAATGGTATCAAGACAAGAGCATAAAGTTTTATAATCTCAAAATATTGTATACAAAAAAAAATAGTAGTCACAATTTAGCAGCATTTTTTGAGGAAACTTAGGTTCAGTAACTTATTTGATAAGTTGGTGTTACTACTAGTGTTATTTAATGAGTTAGTTTTTAATAGTATTAAGAAGAAAACAAGAGAATAAATCTACTACCATCTAATATAAGTTTAAATTTGTAAATATTAATCAAGTAGAGATTATTTTTTACATTATTTACGAAATTTCACATATGATTTTTTGTGAAATTATTATTAGCTGGAAGGCCAAGTAAAAACAATGAAATCAATGAAATGATGGAAATCCTACTTTCAAAATTTTTTACATAGAACAGAGATGAAACAACAAGAGAACTCTGTGCTAGATGTAGATGATGATGATGACATTCAAAATAACGAAATAACAAAAGCTGAAGTATTGGAAGCAATATCAAATGGTTGAAAATGGAAAAGCAGCAGGGTATGAGGGAAATGGCTGAACTGGGAAATGGCATTACTGCTACCTAGTAAACTATGTACTCCGCTGAAAGTATATGAAAATATTCTAGATAATAAACTTAACAGTAAAAGTTAACGAAACAGTAATGGAAAATTCGAAGGAGCTCTCTGTCAAAGAATGCAGATGGCCCTAAGAATAATCGAAAATTGGTGTGAGGTGGTCCCCTATCCGTCAACCCCAGGAAGACGGAAATGGTACTCTTTACAAGGAAAAGAAAACTGGAGCCAATGAGAGCACCTGTTCTCCTAAACACAGCACTAAATTTTGCACCACAGGTGAAATACTTGGGGGTAACTTTCGATGCTAAATTAAACTGGAATCTTCACCTCGAAAGAAGAATAAATAAGGCCTACATATCATACGAGCAGTGTCGCAGGACCGTAGGGAAAACCTGGGGAATGAAACCCAGGGTGGTCCTGTGGATTTACACTGCTATCATAAGACCAATGTTGGCCTATGGAGCTGTTGTCTGGTGGCCCAAGAGTCAACAAATAACAGCAAAACTCAAGCTAGGCCAGGTACAAAGAGTTGCCTGTCTGAGCATAACCGGAGCCATGCGAACAACACCAACTAGAGCAATGGAGATAATGCTGTGTCTTCCACCACTAGACCTACATCTAGAAGAAGTGGCTCTGACTACCATGACTCGCCTTAAATCTGTTGGCATACTACCAAATGCAAGCTGTGGCCAAACCAGAAGCCGCCTGTGGACTGAGGCTGTCAGAAAGATACCCCTTTTACAGGCATGTGCAGATGGTATTCCGCCTCGGCTTGTCTTTGATAAACCTTACACCATACATGCTACTGGTGAAGACGAGGCCGGCGTTGAAGGTGTAAAATATGTCTTCACGGACGGATCAAAGAAAAAGGATGGAGCCGGCTGTGGTATATATTCCAGGAATCTGCGACTCCGATGCAGCTGGACTATGGATAAAAATGCCAGTGTAGTACAAACAGAACTCGCTGGTATAACCATAGCCGCACAAGAGATTGCTCGCAGAGAAATAACGGGCAAGACAATAAGAATCTGCACAGATAGTAGACAATCACTACTGGCCCTGAAAAATTATAAAATAACTAAAGGATCAACATGGGAATGTCACCAAGCACTTGTGAGAGCATGTCAGATGAATAACATCTGCCTGTGCTGGGTCAAAGGACACTCACAATGCAACGGCAATATAGAAGCTGACAAACTGGCCAAGAAGGCAGCCAACCTGAGTATCCTTGGGCCTGGTCCTTCAAGTACGCTACCAGTTGCAGCGAAACTTCAATTAATAAAGGAAAACACCCACATAAAATTTAAGACGTTATGGGATGAAACAAGTAGCTGTCAGCTGGCCAGAAATCTCTTGAGATATCCCAGCAAGAGACGGCCAGGAACTATCTGGCAATGTCCAGGGGTAAACTGCGATTTGTTACAGGAATCCTAACCGGACACTGCCGGGTAAGAAAATACCTCTATAACATGAGACAAAGTGACACACCCATCTGCAAAGGATGTGAACAAGAAGATGAAACGATCGAGCATTTACTTTGCGAATGTTCCGCCGTGTCATCGACCAGAGAATCCATATTGGGGGAACGTTGGCCTTCTATGGCCAATTTGAGGGAAATGCCCCTGGGAGACATTTCCCTCACGGAGGAAGCACAAGGGGCCCAATGGGGCCTAAGTGCAGCGGATTCTGACACAAGCATGAAACTTGGTATAGTTGTAGGAAAAATAATTTTAAGGGATTTGACCTGGTAAACCGCGTCTGCGTCCCACATAACACTCGCTACCGCCATTATTTCAAAAAAAAGGATAAAAATCTTACTGAATCTAGGCAATATTACACTCTATCTTATATAATTCGAGGATGAGAAATTAAAAAAATATATCTATTAAACTAAAAAAAAAGAAGAGTTTTTAGGGTTTTCTCTTAAAAAATTGCATACGAATTAATATTTAGTTTTATGTGTTTATTTATACCATTATTTCAAATCTTGCGACAGCTTTTTCTACTAGTAGAGTCCCAATTAAACTGTCAATGGCGTAATTAATACGGGTTATAAGAATTATGAAGCGACACAATTAAAATAGATCATTAAATACCTAGATCAAAAAAAATTATAGCAGAGTTTAAATAATATTTTATGTAAAGAATATTAGATATATCAGACAACTACTTTACAATGGCGGAATTAATGATTTGTCCCAAACCAATTTGTCCCAAACTTGAAACTTTGCGGTGCTTAAAGTCCCTCAATTTTTTGGTACCGCTGATGATTTAAAATAAAACCGTTTAACTTAGTAGTTTTTTACCTATTTTTATTTTTAAACCAGGTAAATGTGCATATTGTCGGTTTTAAATTTTAAAAACTGCAGATGTCCAAACCAAAACCTATTATAGCAGTAAATTCATCAATGGGGCATATATGGATTGGGTAAATTGGAAAATTATCTGTCAGGTAAAAGGAGGTCTTAGAAATCCTTTAAATAGTCCTATACATTTATTTAAATAATCCTTTAAGTATTTAAAAGAGTCCTCTAATAAACAAGAACACTTTAGGTATCTATTCGGCGGAAACTCTCTTAAATACGTTAGACATGAATTGTATACCAAATTTTCAAGAAAATCTGGTGTCATCTGGAAGTTGTTGGTAGGTTTGCGATCAAGACTAAGTTCTTCGGTGACACTTTTTTTTTAGAAAACATCAGAACAGACCTGAGTAATATCCCTTGTGGAAATATAAAGGAGGCAGATGGTAGAATTTTTCTCCATGTAAAAAATATTATCCAGAATGGAGCAATATGCATAGTAGTTAGATGTTCCTTTACAAATGTCGTAATCATCGGAATCTCATTTAATTACCAGTTTTAAGACTTAGGTCTCCTTGAATTATGTTTTTTACGCGGTGTTGTCAAATTTAATGCTTGTATCACAGTTTGGCGTTTTTTTCTCGGGGGAAATGGACTAGAGTAGAGAATACATTGAATGTAGCACAGAGCGGATTCCGACGAGGAAGAAGTGTACAGGATCACGTATTCTACACCCAACAAATAATATATACAGAGCTATGTAGTAGAACGAAGATGTATTGTTTACATTTATTGATATAGAAAAAGCAACATAATCTGGAAAACTCTGGGAAGAAGAGAAATAACATAAATTAATAAATGCAATTAAAAGTCTACATAAATATAACGTCAATTAAGTAATCAGATGCATATAGATGTATATAATATTCCACACATCTTTACGGTATATATGGATTCGATAGGTACTTGATAAGATTTATTTTGTAAATTAAATTGTATTTTGGAATAAAATTAAAAGTTTGATTTTGGTTTAATTAGAAGACAAAAAGATCGCTCAATATTTTCATAATTATTCTAAAAAACTGCACAGCCCTATTATTTATATAAAACCCCGTTAAACGTTATTGACGCAATTTAGTTACTTGAGATGTACCGATAAATATTTATAAGTTAATAGCTCACTCTTCAGATAAGAAAGATTTAAAAGATATTTTATTTATCGGTGATAGTGATTCCGATAATTTGATTATCTTCCACAGAAGCAGGTCATATATATAGCAGGAATATATATAGTCAGAAGGTTATATTATCATTATGTATTAATATGTAACAACATCTAGTGCTATTACTTACCATGTATCAAAAGAAAATTTTTGTATGTATTTAAGTAGTCCGTATAAAATGTATGCGAAGTTCACTGACCGGCAAAACGGCGAATGTCACCGCTACTCGTGGGCGTATACCGGCAAACCATTCCTCGTGTGCTTCGGAATTCATTCTCCGGTCTTCTTTGATTGAAATATCAATTCTCCATTACGCAAAAACCCACTATCACTTCCAATATGCGTTATGATTAAATGCCGAACTTTTGCAGATGGCATTTTTAAACCCTTGAATCGCAGCTGGCCGTGCATTTTGAGTGATAGTTTGTGTCGCCAAACCCATTTCATTTTGCGACAATTATTATATCAGAGAAAAACACAAAAGATTGTGCAAGTGTAAAAAAAAGTTGAAAATGCAATTTTCCATGACCGGAAAGCGATCTATATGTACAAGGTTTTCCGGAATATTTTGACACATATACATGGTTCATTTTAAGAGAAGAGAAAAATGTCATATACAAGTTTTAGTAGTTTTTTGTCAAGTGTCAAAATTACTAATTAAAAAAAAATAAACCACTATCAGGAGCGTCAAGATTTTAAACAAACATTTTTTTATAGAAGGCCCTGTATATTTTTAAATTTTTGTAAATAATTATTTTTTTTACTCGAGTTCTTGTTGCGTTATTAGCATTAGAATAAAATAAACGAATGAGGTATCTCATATCTAAATTTCAGTTACATAATTATTTTCATATTTAAAGCCATTTATTTTAAAAACAGTTTAACCAAATATACAAATTAACCATTTTTCAGTCAGTCAGTGAAACTACAAAAGCAACTCTACAGAAACTTTTTCAAAGAAATTAAGCTCAATGTTTATTAATAAAATAGCTACAACCCAGTTTGATTATACCTGTAGTTCGAAAGAGCTTTTAAATTATTTTATAAAGTCCTTATTACACTTTTATTACATATTAATTGAATATTCAAATTGCTACGTCACTCGCGTATGGCGTATGTGAATATGGAATAGGTATTATTATATCTTTTAATTATGTTTGACACTCATAAAAATTTCTTGTATTGTTTTTAGATGTCAGTCGACCAAGACCCCGTGGTATCATCGAACCCATCGCCAATGCAACACGCCGATTTACATCACAGCGGCAGAAAAATTGGCAGAGTAGACGGAGTCTTTGGACACGATAATCCCGCTTTCGAATCCCCTCGAAGTCGAAAGGTGTCTGCAAATTCAGACCATGCAGAAATAGGACCAGTCAGGAAAAAGAGCATACTGCACAAATCAAATGACTTTGAAAGCAGCAGCATATCAGGACGTAGCGGTATGAGTTGTATACGTCATCACAATAATTTTAGTGTACTTGGTGCCATATACTTATAGTGATCTTGAAAAAGTTGGAATAAATTCGATAAAAGAACTATGAAGTCCTGGATAACTTGATTTTCATTTGAATAGTCTCATCTCTTTTTGAATGTGACGTGTCTTGGTAGGTTTTTGCCTCTGATATAATGACGTCACTGACACCCAACGGTTTATCAAATCTATTATTTAGTAAAAATATTATAATTAAGAAGAAACATTAGTTATTTAATTTATCAATTAATAAATAATATTTCGTTGACTTAGTTATATATAATATAATATGAGATATTACAATGAAATACGAGTAGTTTAAAAACATTTCAATTATATTTTTATTCATTATTAGTTATCGTAAATTTATTACAATTCCAGTTTAAATATGAGGGGAATTTTTTTCTTATATTCATTATGAGTAGGAAACATGCAGCGTCATCTTCTTGTTCGTCATCGTCTTCCTCTTCTGGTCGCTCAACTGGAATTTCCAATTCACTATCATCATCCTAGTAGACCTCATGTACATATTAACTTCTTGTATGTACATATTCTTCATCAATATTGTTTGAATATGATAAAGTATTGAGACCTGCTTGTCCAATGTCTATTATACTGACCACAAACTGAAGAGCATTGCAACCCTAATTTCGTACATCCGCAACTCGAACCACAGCCTTTCTTTCAATTGCAAAATATTGTATTGAGCAGTATTGAGCTGGTGGTAATAATGTTGTCGGTTCCAAGGTTTCATTTTTCAATGCCCAATCTTCCTGTAGTTCTAAATCATTCTCTAACCAAGTTTGGATCTGGTGGTATAGTCCAGTCAATTCAGTGAAAATAATCTATATTAAATTATACAATTTGATACCCAGTTACACAATATACAAAACCGATCCACAATTCCTGACGCGGATTGTCTTCTCGGGGCTCTGTCACGTGTTTGTTTTGGGTTTTGATTTGTATTTTTCTTTTTTTATTTGGTTTATATTTTTCTAATTTCCCTAATTATTTTCTGTTTTATATTGTTCTTATATTATTCTTTTTATTTTGTTTTTTTACATTAGGTATTTCGATATTTTTATATTTTTCCTGTTATACCAGGATTAGTCGTGGAGGCCATGAACATACGTAATTTAGGCAAGGATGCTTCGGATGTTGTGGGAACTTAGGAATTAGGGCCTGTTGTAGGGTAATAGGGTGGGGCCTAAAGATGATCTTTGTGGGACGGGACACAGATTGTATTTTTCTGGATTGTGAGCATTCCTTGTTGACTGCTACTATGAATTGGCGATATGAAATTTAGGATTGTATAATTTTTATAATACGAATCCGATACTTGGCGACTTGTAGCTTGTATAGCAGTCATTGTCTTATCGGTTGAAGACTGTTACCATGCTTACTTGGGTAACATTCTCCTTAACTGTTGGTTTGGTAGACGGGGCGCAATAGAGTAAGTAGAAAAATCTAGAGGTGTTAGATCTGGAGATCAAGCTAGTGATTTCCAGATCTAACACCTCTACATTTTTTCTGGTTGTGTTACCTAAAATCTAAGATCAATCATAATATACCTCATAATGGGGAGTAAACGACGGCATTAGAAGAAATCCAAGAGGTCGATTTACGACTTATAAAGCGTGTACCAAGAGCAGTGATAGAACTTTTGTCGGAGATTGCCGCTATGTTTGACATGTCAATGTCAAGTGTCAATGTTTTTCTTATTCAGTAAGGCTTGCCATTTCATCATGGAAAGACTAACGCCATAACAACGATTACAAATTTTAAAAATAGTTCATCAAAATCAAGAGTATATCCGGTCTACGGATCGTGCTTTACGTGCAGTGTTTTTTAGGCATAATCGCCCAAATGAATTAACGATTCGCCTTATTGTTGAAGGCTTCGAAGCAAGTTACGCTTTACATCCCCAAAGGCCACCGATACGTAGAAGAACTGCACGTTCTGCAGAAAATATCGCAGCTGTACGAGCCAGTGCGGATGAATCTTCTTCAATCGGTCAGACGGTGCGCAGCAGTTGGGCCTATCCACAATGTCAACCTGGCGTATTTTGCGTAAGGATTTGGGTCGACATCCTTACAAACTGTTACTGACGCAAGAATTAAAGCCTGCCGACCATCGGTTGTGTCATGAGTTTGTGGATTGTGCTCTGGAGTAGATCGAAGCCGACGAAGATTTTTCGATCAAAATCACCTTCAGCGACGAAGCCCATTTCTGCCTCAACGGGTACGTCAACAAACAAAATATGCGCTATTGGGAAGAAAACAATCCTAGAGAAACAATTATACCCCCAAAAAGTTACTGTTTGGTGCGGTTTGTAGGCTGGCGGCATTATTGGGCCGTACTTCTAGAACAACAACGGCGAACGTGTTGCCGTCAACGGGGAACGTTACAGCTTCATGCTAACGGATTTTCTTTGACCCCAAATGAATTAGACTCGGATGCTAAGTAGTTCCAGCAATTTGTTGCTACTTGCCACACAGCGACTGAAACAATCAATTTATTGAGGACGTGGTTTGATCATCGCATTATCTCTAGCCATACCCCACGCAATTGGCCTCCGCGTTCATTTGACTTGACGCCCCTGGACTTATTTATTTGGGGTTACTTAAAGTCACTCGTGTTTGCCAATAACCCCACAACAATTTAGCATCTGAACGAATACATAACTCGCCAAATTCAAGCAATACAACCGGATATATTGGCACGAGTCATTAGAAATTGGACCCATCGTATACGCTTCTGCAGGGCATCAAGAGGGGGCATCCTTTATATGATATTTTGTACAAAACATAAATGGCATAACATATCTTTTCAGTAAACCCACAATTTATTTTTCTAACATAAAAAGTTCGTTTTTTATTCAATATTAAAGTTATATCACTGCTATTGGTACACCCTTTATATTGCCTACAAGTAAATTAAGGACCTCAATACTTAATTTTAAACAATTTCAGTTATTTTAGATCATATTGTTATCTCAATAGTAGATCTAGAAGGTGGTCCAAAAAGAGACGGATTTTATTTTAACTGTTATGAATATTATTTTATAGACAGTAGAAATTTCTCGGATAAACTGAGGTATTCAACAGAGAAACTAAGTTCCTAAGAAAAATTCCAGCTGGCTAAAAGTTATAGCAGAGATAGGAGTTAACATATCATTCAACGACGCAAAAAATATAATTGAATATCTATGTTAAAATTTTCGGGTAATATGAGCCGCCGATTAATTAATTTTATTGGGAAATTAAGAGAAATATTGTCCGATATGTATCCGATGAATTTTTATATATGATTGCAGCTGAAAAGAAAACGAAACGAGATAGGAAAAAATAGGAAGACAAAATTTGACATTCCCTATTCCATTTGAAATTGTTGTTCTTTTATTGTTCGAAAACAGAATATTTTATCACATGGGGAGTGGTCCAGCTACTTAACTTGTCTTAACGTTTTGTGCCAACAATTTGTATTTAATTTCGCATATTTACAATTAATAATTAATTATCATCTTGACATATTATCTACTATCAAATTTATTATTATTAAACGTATATCTAATTGTTGACACAGCCGTTCTCCGTTCTTAATATTACCGCTATACAGCGGTTTTTTAAGTTTTATCGGAATCGAAAAAAACACCACAAAATAACCTACAATCGACTAGGCAAATAATTAATGAATGATTATACTACTAGTCCGCAAAACTGAGACAGTGGAGGCACAAGCTCGATAACTATGTCAACATGTTATCCTGCACATTCCTTTCATATAGTTGATGTTGTATCCAAACTCTATGGATAATGTTGTTTTTACAGATAGTGGAAAGCAAATTAATGGTGATGCCAGGACGAAAAAAATTTCTGTCTCGGATTCCGTTCACTCGAAGACGAGGTTCTCAGACCATGAGGATGACGACAGGTTAGTCACAATTATATTCATATACATATTAATGAAAATAGTAATAATTAGTTAGTTATTCTGTCTTCAAATATCTACATTGTTTCACTAAATTAATATTAATATTAATATTTAAATAGCCAAGGAATAATTATATTATACAAAATTTTATGTTTTCTTCTGTTTGAGATTATGGTCAAATATACCTATAGAATGTTAATTCAAAAAACGTTACAAATTGGTGTTCTAAATTTGCTAATGCATAATAATATGATAAATATTATTTGTTCGAGGCTGGAAATTAAAATAATAGTAGAATATTTTTTGCCAGAGTCCATAAGAGGTAAATGTAAATCATAATATAAATATCGTTAAAAATATCTTTGAAAAATATAATTTATATTTGAGAAGATAAATGTAACTGAACTTAGTTTTCTAAAAAAACAAAGAATTCATTGTTATTAAATTGTTTTATTAAAACTGGGTAAAACATTAACATTGTATCTACACGAAGAAAAAAAACCAAATGTGGTAACTGAAAACTCATTTGCAATAAATGAAGATCTCATTAACACAGGGGACAACTACACTGTTGCTTTATGATAATTACATTTGGTTTGCGGAAACTGGGTATTTATAACAACTGCTCTAATATTTAAGTATTTGACTTTCTTTGTCGCAAATGGAATGTGGTGTTAACACTAACATCTTAGTAAGTTCTTGCAAAATGTTAAATTTTGATGGATGTGACATTCCACTTTAGTAATATTTACTGACTCCTCCAATTAAATCAACTATCACTAGAGTTGCTGCATATGAAATTCATCAGTAGTTACAAGTGAGTTCAGAAATCTTTAAAATGCATAGTTCAGTTATAGCAACTGATTTATCTTAATTACTGTAACTGAATAATTAATTGTTCACTGTTAAATGAAACAAACAAGATTTATAAATATATTTTTATAACCAAAAAAAATATTGCATAGATACTTAATAGATACTTTGCAGGAATACCAAATTAACATAATGCAATTATAAATATATAAAAATGACCAATGACAAGCTTATACTAAAATCATGACGAATGTAGAAATGAATTAAACTATATTATAAAGCTGAAAATTAAAATTCATATGTATTTACTCTAATATATTATATATAAAATTGATATTACATACTTGTATTGCAGTAATACAAAACTAAAGAATATAATAATTATATAAATAAGAATGGCCTAAATGGTATAGTTATACTGGAAGTATATATAAGTAATGTCAAAGTTAAACACTAATATAAAATATAGAACAAAGGTCTGATCAGTTATTGGTCCATTCATCCAGTCATCAGTCAATTTCCTATATAGCAATTCTCGTCAAACAAAATACAATAATCACAACGTATATAACCACAAAACACCACTGACCCTCCCGCACAACTCACGACGCAATACAAAATGAGAGCAGTCAGGAGAAGCATTGCAGGGGAAAGCCGAGGGTGGCCGAAGCTTGTAAAATCGCACGAAAAGTGTTTATTGCAAGCTCTGGGTAAACTGTGGCAACTACCTCTGTTACTTGGCTGAAAGTAGGTGTTGGAATAAATGAACGGAGAAGTTGCTTTAAAAGCTCAAAGTTACGGCAACTCGTACTTTAATA
Source organism: Tetropium fuscum (assembly GCA_964058915.1). Taxonomy (NCBI): domain Eukaryota; kingdom Metazoa; phylum Arthropoda; class Insecta; order Coleoptera; family Cerambycidae; genus Tetropium; species Tetropium fuscum. Next base: position 12,407 of record CAXKVY010001249.1, on the reverse strand, counting down.
GTAACTACAAAAAAACACTTGCACATGGTATTATTTAATTTTTTGAATAGTGATAAATACACAGTCCAGTAGCAGCAGGTGTGTTTTTTTACGGGAATGATTTTACTTATACTTATGCCAATTAGCACTCTCTCTGACGCTAATATTTTTTTAATTAACTACAAATAGAAAAGTAGTTCTCACAAATATATTTTTTTAAATGTGTAGGTCAGTTAGGTCATTTTCCCAGTGTATATATTGGCATAAGTAGATTTAGTTATCTGTCTAAATTCATATTTTTTCGAAGACATCCAAAGTAGAACGATTTGTATACTGTTAAGAAAATTATGTAGGTCACAATTATTTTAAATTTCATGCAATTTTCTCACCAGGCTTTTTGTCTCACACATTAAAATTTGTCGTAAACATACTTCGCCCCAAAAAATTTACTCCATTCTGGTAACCCATTAGTGTAAAAGCTAAAAATAATCATTGTTTATTAATAATTAAATTATTTAAATATCTACCGTGCTTCCGTGAGAAAGCCAATCACTGTGAACTCTCAGTATGAAATATTAATATTAATATAAATATTGTTAAATGTTTTTGATCAAATATGGTTGCTATTTGTATAGATAAATTTAACTATAAATTATTGTGTGTCTAGTTTTCTAAAAAATAGATTTAAAGAATTAATTGTTCTTAGATTGTTTTAGTACCTACTGGGAAACATATTAACATTGTATCTATTATATATTTATAATATACATTGTAATATTGAGGCAATAATGGATAAATTACTCTTGCCTTGTGTTACGCTGGATTACCTTTACCTACAAATAGCGTTACTATGTTAATATATTATAATATTATTTATGTATATGATAAAAAATCCGTGCGACTTACTATATATTCATGCCTTGTATGCATGTGACCCCAGTGATAAATTTACGACTGTAGTAAAAATACGAATTGCAATATAACAAATCAAAAGCTTTCAAAATGTCCTTCAAAAATATTTGGACCAAATGCGACTAAAAATTTTAGGTCAGAACTGAGAAGAATATTTATAATGGAGCTGTTGTTGTTTCTGGCATGAGAGTGTATGTAAGCCAAATCAATCGTTCACATTTGACTGCAATGAAACAAAACATTTTGCAACCATTATTACAATGTTTAATATTTTGTTCAAACGTGGAATTGGCATATTTCAATTGGGAAGTTTTCGCTTGGAAAATAAGGTGACAAACAAAATATATCGACCTACCCTAGTGACTATCTTAGTTATATGTCTAAATAGATGTGATAATAATTGTCAAATAATTTGATTACAATAACTTTAAATTAATTACAATTTTCATACCTAAAAAATTTTACCTTTTCTGTCCTAAAAAATCAAATATTTGCCATAAACATAGCCATTCCCATTCCCATGGAAAGCAATTCGTGCAAAAACTAAATTTCCGTGTTTTGTTAATTTCATCGTTTCAGTATCTACCGGGTGCAATAGTCCGGGTGCCAGTGACTATTTATAGTTTTACATTTCGAAAAACCTGAAACTTTTTTCAAGGCTTAATCGACATTCCACGTAAATTACTGAACCATCAGCTTCAATCACGTAGAATACACTCAGTTCCAAAAAAAGTGACGCACCTAATTTTGGTTGCAACTTTGAAACCTTATTAAATTATTTGGACTAATGGACCGATTTTTTATTTCTTTTTTTGGCTGGTAGCTTATTATCTTGTCTTTCAAAAAAAAATTAATTTTTAAGAAAAGATTTAAATTCAAAAAAATTTAATTCAAAGCCTCCTAGATGGTAGTGGAAAACCTCGAACCATGTGTTTTTCTTAGTTTTTAACTCACCCTATGAATTAGTTAAGTAATAGTATCAAAAATGGTTACACTCTACATTAAATGCGCTTCTTTTACGAGCATTCTGTTTTTTTATTCACTGATCTATCTCCAAAATTGTCCAAATGACAGCTTGTTTGCCGAAACCTTGCATAATTACCAAATTTTTTAACTCATCCTGAAACAATTTTCTAGTGCAATGAATACGAATTTTAAGAAAAATATATTTTTATTAAACACAAAATTATAAACTAGGTTAACTGCTTAATACCGTGTATTGCTACCCCTGGCAACTCTGAGAGCTTCTAGTCTACGCGACATACTGGAAATTAGGTTTCTTATCGTTTCCATTGGTGATCGTATAACAATGGAAACCATTCCGCCACTAATGCAATTGCCACTTCAGCAATACTTTCCGGAGGCCTCTCGCTATAACGTACCCTTTTCCCTAATTCATCCCACAAATGTTCTATGGGGTTCATATCGGGGCTTCTCGCAGGCTATTGTAATGTAGTGATACCCGTAGCTTCTAAGAAATTTTGCACTATTGCTGCGGTATGTGGTCAGGCATTATCCTGCATTAATATAAAATTATTGCCCACCAACTTTGCATGAGGCACATAGTGCTGTAAAATGTCAATGTAGATTCGGGCTGTCATCTACTGTCTCGGTAGAAAAAAATGAGGGGTGTCTTTTCATTTGTTGAAATCCCTCCCCACACCATAACCGACCCACCATTAAAACTTTCGCATTCTGTTATTGCGCTCTGACTAAACCTTTCACCAGTCCTTCTCCACACTCTTTTTGTTCCATCCATCATGTTAAGACAAAACCTTGATTCATCTGTAAACAATACATTTTTGAATATTGAATTGTCCATAATTTTCAACGAAATTTCTTCGAGCAGCACGATGTACAGGCAATAATTTAGGACCTCTTGCAGGTCTCCTAGCTTTTAAATAACCTTATAACAGACGTTTACATACCGTCTGCTTACTTACTGCAACACCACGAATTTGGCGAAGATCTTTCTGAACATTTACCGCAGTATTTGATCAATTTCGTAAAATCTGTAATCTCAAGAAGCGATCATCTCTTGGAGAAGTTTTTCGAGGGCAACCAGAACCCACCCTCCGAGCAATGCTTCCTGTTTGTTCATACTTGCGGATCGCTGTAAGAGCAGTCGCTTACAGCGATCTGAACATTTACCGCAGTATTTGATCAATTTCGTAAAATCTGTAATCTCAAGAAGCGATCATCTCTTGGAGAAGTTTTTCGAGGGCAACCAGAACCCACCCTCCGAGCAATGCTTCCTGTTTGTTCATACTTGCGGATCGCTGTAAGAGCAGTCGCTTCATGAACTCCCACTTCACGAGAGGCGTAACGTTTACTACGTCCATCGTTTACTAAGGCAACTAATCTTGCTACTTGTTCAGAGTTTATTTGAGGCATTTTACCTAACAGTAGGTATCTACAACTTTTTTACTGACACTTAATGATACAACAGTAGAGTGAAATAGTGAGTAATTGCTATGACAACGGTAGCAACTGTTTTTTCATGGACAATATGATCCTACAATAAATTTAATATGTGGGATAAACGAAAGATTTAGGCAAAAAAGCTATAATTTGGACAATTTTAGAGATAGATCAGTGAATAAAAAAACAAAATGCTCGTAAAAGAAGCGCCTTTCATATTATAGAATGTAACCATTTTCGATACCATTACTTGAGTAACTAACTAAAACTAAAGACTAAGGTAAAAACTAAGAAAAAATATGGTTCGAGGTTTTCCACTACCATCTAGGAGGCTTTGAAAAATGTTTACCTCTTTAGTTTTTTTTTGGAAGACAACATAATTACCTACCATCAAAAAAAATAAATCAAAAATCGGTCAATTCGTTCAGAAATAACAAGATTCCAAAGTTGTATCCAAAATTAGGTGCGTCGCTTTTTTTGGAACTGAGTGTAATGATGAAAATACTTATAAAACAAAATCCGGGACCTTATTGACAAGTTCATGTTAAAAACTAACCAAAAAAAATATCTGAGTACACTGAGGGATACTGACGTAGTTTACCACAGGACACCAAAATACTACACTGTACCCGACGCTCGTTTCGCCAACTAAGTTGGCGTCATCTGGAGATGATAAAACTATTTTAGTCATTCGAATGTGGTTGGTGAAACATGCGTCGCGTGCAGTATAGTGATGTGGAAAACTACATTTGTATTATACAAAATAAAGAAAAATAGGTATGACAACTATTTATATAAAAATATTAGCCAAATATTTTAAATATGGGCATTATTTGAGGGAAAAGCTTTTCACTTGAATTTATACATTTTAAATAGTACATAATGCAAAATATAAATAAACCCCTCATGATTTCCTACAACAAATAGCTTTCATGCCAAAAAGCTACAATTATGGAAACACAATCATGTATTATGACGGAAAGAATAAACCAGATTCATGGAATTGGCATTTAGGTATAACGATCAATCAGGAAAAGGCTATAATAAAGTATTCATAGCACATTAAATTGTCAATAAATTGGAAGAAAACATTACATTAAACGATTTGGTTTACAAACCTGTCACCACATAAAGTTCATTTCAATATCATTAGTCATGGCACCAGAAAGAAAACTGTTTAGGAGGTGACCTCGCAAAGACACTTTTCATAATACAACTTTTATATCTAAGGCTTTTCTAGTTATTCAATATAAGGCGAAACTATTAATAGTAAATCAACGACAAACAAATCAAGCTATCGACAAGACATTTAAGCATTCGCGACAGACTTTGGACAACAAATTGCGAGAAGCAACAATCAAACAGAGTGAAGAAAATATGGAGAAATGTATACAGAAACGGAAAATCTGTCAGCGACAAAATAATTATTTACACATTCTGTGAAAAATTATTTTTCGACACTTCTAGAATTGTTGTCAAATAGAGAAATAGAAAATAATAAATTTTCATGTTGACTTTTACCAACTTAATTAAAATAGGTACTAAATCATATGATTTTTTACTTAAATATTATTTAGTATTTATTTAAAATAAGTCAAATTGTAAAAATTGAAACGTCTTTTCTCAAATTTAAGTTTTTTTACATTTGCACCCAGTACAGAAAAATTAATGCTTAGAAAGAGATTTTTTTATAATATTCCCTATAATCAGCATTTACACTAAAAACACACTCGCTAATAAAACTTTGAGATTATACGATAATAAAGCGTTGGAAAATTATGATAGCTCAACGTTGTATAAACTTATATAAAATATATTATAAAAACGTAATAATTTCGTCGACGTCCCCGTATTTTTTTTTATTCTCAAAATTAACGCAAGATTTGAATTTGCCGCCATTTGTGCAGTAAAGTGTTGGCAACACTAAATAAAAAACAATTCGATAGCTGACAGTTTAGGGTTAGTAAAAATGGAGCGTTACACGATAGAACAACGTGTCTTCATTATTGAACAATATTTCAAAAGTAATGAAAGCTTGGCGGCCGCAGTTCGAAAATTTCATACAAAATATGGTCGGAATAGTGTTTTAACTTCGTCAACTGTGAAGAGATTAATTGAAAAATTCAGGGAGACTGGATCCTTTGGAGACGTCAAACACACTGGTCGTCCAAGAACAAGCCGTTCAAATGTCAATATCGAAGCAGTGCGTGAGAGTGTCGGTGACAATCAAGGAACCTCAATTCCGTGTCGTGGATAAGAATTGCAAATTTTAAGAAGCCCTCTACAGCGTATACTCACTAAAAATCTGTGTCTCCATACTTACAAAATTCAATTAACACAACAACTGAAGCCTAATGACCATGCACAGCGAAGAGAGTTCTTTGAATGGATTATTGAACATCAACAAATAGATGCTGATTTTTCGAGCAACATCATCCTAAGCGATGAAGCACATTTTCACCTTGATGGCTTTGTTAATCGCCAAAATTGCCGCTTTTGGGGTTCTGAGACCCCACTTGTGATTATCGAAAAACAGATGCATCCACAACGTGTCACTGTTTGGTGTGGATTTTGGGTTGGAGGCAGAATTGGACCATATTTTTTTGAAAATGAGGCTGGTCAAGCAGTGACTGTTACTGGTGCTCGATATCGCGACATGATAACACAGTTCTTTCGGCCGAAATTGGATGATATTGATGTGGCCAATATGTGGTTTCAACAAGAAGGTGCCACATGCCAGACAGCCCGTGAAACAATTCAATTACTGCATGAGACATTTCCAGGCCGTGTACTCTCTCGTTTCGTTGATCAGAATTGGCCCTCTAGATCGTGCAATTACCACCATTAGATTTTTTTATTTGAAATCACAGGTCTATGTCAACAGGCCCATAACCACCCGTGCATTAAACGAGGAGATTCAACGCTGCATCAATGAAATTCAGCCACATTTATGCCGAATGGTCATGGGAAATTCCGACAAACGTTGAAAAAAGTGTCGTTTGCCCGATGGGTTATTCCATAAATAACCCTATCCTATGTACTTTATGATTCAATAAAAAAATAACAATCAAAAGACCAAAAACTGTGTTTTCTATTTAATTCAAATCTTGCGTTAATTTTGAGACACCCTATATGATACGTTTCCTAGGAATGCTTTTATCGTTTTTCATATGGGTGAAAAAATGAGTCATTCTCGTTATTCTCTACATTAAAATTTAGAACATTTTAAACAGGCTATTTTGCAGTGAATTTTAATGGTTTTATTAAAATAACGGAGTAAAAAACGCATATTATTATGAGGTTATGATGTTATTAAATAATATAATATGCATTATATAATGGTTACATGTTTTCTACATTACAAATATAAACATAATAAATATTTAACTATCAGTAACAATGCAATTATTTAATAAATGTTTCCTAAAAACGTAACTTAAACGTTGTTAATATTTCTTTAGTGTTATTGCTAACGCTAGTCATTATTTATTTTTTCACAAAAATATCAACAAAAATTCGAAAATGTATCGATATTTTTCCAAAATAAATTTATAAAACGAAGAATTGTAAAATTAAGAGTAGAAAAATATATGAAACAAACGAAAATAATAATCATTACCGGCAAATGCCGCATCCTTTTTGAAGGTTTTTCCAGAATATTTTGACACTTTTTTTATACCGGGTTTATTTATTAAGAGAAAAAGTTTTAGTACTTCCAAAATCAAAATTATTAATCAGAAAAAATTAACGACTAGCGGAAGCGTCAAAATTTTAAACAATCCTTTTCTTTAGTAGAATCCCGATATAAATTTTTTTGTAAAGAATGCATTTTATTGACTTCAAAAATGGTCCAACCTGTTTTTAATAAATGGGTTTAATGCATAGCAGAAATCCAAACTGCTCTGCTCTGAAGAACATCCATTATTGCATTTTGTTGCTCTGTCAATACAACATAAATCTCAAAATGGACTATTTGGAAGTAGATCAACATGAGAAAATCCATTTATTTTATTCAAATGCTAATAACGCAACAAGAACTAAGAACAAAAACAAAATGACCGAATATAGACAAATTATAAATTTTTGAAGTCAATAAAAAACACATTGTTTATAAAAATGTAAAAAGATACAGGGCGTTCCATTTAAATAAAATTGTTTAAAGTCCTGATGCTTCCGAGAGTTTTTTATTCTTTCTGATATAATTTTGTCGCTTGAGAAAACGTCCTAAAACTTTTGTATTTACCATTTAACTCTATCTCTTAGTAAACCCTGTAGATGTGTCCACTTGGATACATCTACATATATTTATGCGGGAACACACTATATATACATAATATGATGATAAATATAAATAGACATAAAAACCTATTAATTTCACCTAAGTAGTTTTCCTTCTATTCCAGATCTTGGTGGTACGCATTTTGCCTGAAATGTCGCTCAACAGATGACGGCCTTCCCTCGTGGCAACCGCCAATATGGGTAAAATTATGTCCATATCCATTTTGCCCAACGTACAGGCAGTTTTCCAGAATCATCGCGATTGGCTTGATCGGAATTCTCTCCTGGTGCATTTTGTACTCGATAGTAGGGTCCACGGCAGCACCACCAGATGGCAAACTTTTCCAGTTGATAGTACTTAGTATATGCGCTAATTTTGGAGGGTGGTTGATAAGTTTAACCACGCTACCGGCCTTGATAGGAATGCTGTTCACCGGGCTGATTTTTCAGAATCTGCAAATTGTGAATATCGATGATTCGTTTTCAGTAATCACCAAAGAGCTAAGGTAAGTTTGGAGAGCAATTTACTGAACGCCTTCCAACATACATATCCTCAACCGATATTGATTTGTCAATGAATTAATTATACCTACTTGAAATGTTCAGAGAATGACCTTCATTATAATTATTCTCTAATAGCGTACGGGTGCCACCATTCACAACTAAATGCAACAAATTAAATTTTGCTTGGTCTATAACCGTCCTTAAATAAGGTCCCTATCGTTTTTTTTTACTAATTTCGAAATATTTAATACTATAAATTGATTTGGTTAAGGTGTGACATCACGAACGTCTGAACTTCGAAGCCATAGAACCGCTTTTTGTGAATGCCCAATGGCATTTCGATGTTTTATTTAATTCGATTTATGATTATATTAATTCAGTTTATTTAGTTGTTTTGGTTTCAAGTAATCATAGAATATATACAAAACAAATATACTTAAGTAAATAGTATCAGATAGATGTTTTAATTATTAATGGAATCTTTTCAAATAAGTACAATATAAATTTAATATATTTCTTACATTAAATATATTATATATTTAATACTAATTATATTGAACCTCATAAAAAACAAATATACTATTAAAAGGTACAGTGGAACTCGTTTATAACGAACCCTTAAGGGAACTAAGAAACCGTCCGTTATAGCCAAGTGTTCGTTACAGCAAAACACACAAAATTATAAATGAGTATATATAAATGAGTCTTTATAAATGAGTAAAACTTTTAATGTATGTATATATATGGTATATGCATAATTGTTTATACGCCTGCATAATGCATAATATGTAGATGTAGGATTTTAAAAATAATCGGTCATTTTAGTCAATTTCTCCCTTTTTTCGGACATTTAATTTTCAATTAATTTCACAGCTTGGGCAGATGTATCAGCAAAGTTATTAACACTAACAAATTTGTTTACTATTTCGAGAGCTCTTAAAGCTTCAAAACTTGTAGGCAAATTCATTTCTTCTTCAACTTCATCTGCAGCATAATTTTCATCATCCACAACATGTTGAGTAGATGAAGATGCTATTTCCTCAATTATTTGTTTGTCAGAAGGGAATTCTGCGACCACAATATCATCATCAGTTGATATAAATTCATTTAAATCGATATGATCAAACTCAGTAAATGAGTTACTTTCGGCCCAAGGTCAATTCCTTCTTCTCTTTCCCTATCTTTTTCTCTTTGAATCCATTGAACCAGTAGTATTTCATCTTCTTCATCATATTCATTTTCAATCATTTTTAATCCAGCGTGGCGGAAACAATTGGAAATTGTTGCATTTGTTACACAATTCCAAGCTGCTTGCAACATAACGATAGCATCTAATATTGTAATTTTCAACACCTCATTATCTACTGCCGTAATTACTTTTACAATAAGTTGCTTTCTGTAGTATGCTTTCAAACACCTTATTACACCTTGGTCCATGGGCTGAAGTACGGCTGTGACATTGGGAGGGAAAAAGACTACCCGAATGAACCGTAAATTAGGTACTTTAAGATGGGCTGGGCAATTATCAATTAAAAGTAAAATTTTTCTATTTTTGTAACTCAGTTCTGTGCCCCAATCTCTTAATTTTTTTTCGGAAATCTCAGACGTAATCCATGCTCTTTTATTGACATAATATGTAATCGGAAGATAAGTGAGTTTTTCGAAACATCTGGGATTAGCCGACTTACCAATCACAACAAGTTTTATTTTCTCAGATCCGTCCATGCCCGTCCATGCCGTCCATTTTCTCAGATCCGTGTGTGCAGAACACGAACACAGTATCGTCGAAACTGTTGATTTTGACAATTTGATTTTGACATTCCTACAGATGGCAGCATTTGCAGCACCCCTCTCCAATTTAGTTATAATATCGAGTTTAATACTTAATTTTATCGCCTTTCTTTTATTTTTTCCTGCCGACTCTGAATTAGACATCTGCCGACATCATCATCAAATAGCGAATACCGTTGCTAGCTAGCAAGCCACGTGTACATTTATCTACAATCTCTCTCGAACTGTTTATGTTTACACCACCAACATGCAGTGACATGATATCATGCTCTGATTGATGCAAATCTGTTTCACGCCACGATTGCTGAAGAGACATTCCCCGAGAGTTCGTTATAGCCGATAAATGGATGCGTCTCATGTCAAAAAGTCTGGACGTTATAGCCGAGTGTTCGTTATAAGCGAGTTCGTTATAAACGATTAAAAATATATGTGGGCTCCGACGAAACTTTCATTTTTGTTCGTTATAAGCGACAGTTCGTTAAACGGCCTGCGTAGCCGTTATAAGCGAGTTCTACTGTATGTATATCTGGTGTAAGATAAATAAGTAAATTTAGTTTTCATCGCCAATCGTGACTCAAATATCATTCTTTTTTTGTATGATTTACACAGCTGGTCCAAACTGAGCTTGACACTTGAGACGGATGTTTACTATTGCTATAAAATACCAATATTATCATTTTAAGGGCCTCCGTCTTCGATAGCAATTAACACGTCAACTACCTTCTATACCTAATTTCCGAGAAAACCGACCGGCCTCTGTTACAGATTAAAAACTGTATTTTACAAACTTTTTACTGTATTAGATTACAAACAATATTTTTCGTACTTCTGGGACTGAAGCATAACTTCACTCCTTCAAGATAGGGACTAAAGTGTCACTTTTTGTCAGTCTTGGATTAAATATTGAAGAAATCCCAAAAGGCTAAAATTACAAAAAAGTTAACTAACAAGTTATTTTTAGTAGTTTGATCAACATTTTTCTATGCGGCCTCACTTCTAAAACGCATTTAAATGTGTCATAATTTGCATGAGGGATTAAAAGTATTTCAGTCGCAAGGTGTATATGATATTTTTTGTATACTTGAAAAAAATTGAAATATATACATAATAGAAAAAGCAGATAGAAACCTTTAGCAAAAGACTGATAATTATTAAACCTAAAGCGACACAAATAATGGGAGTCACTGATTGTCAAGAAATGTTGCGTTGTGACAAGATTAATTTGAAGTGTCACGAGCTCGATTATGAGAAGTAGCCTGTCTGATGCATTCACCCAGGAAATACTGATAAATATGACGACCTGTAAAAACATTCATTTGAATATTAGATCAATAAAACACCTATTACATTATATTGTTTGTAATTTTATACTTCTGGGGATTTGTGTCCATATTTAATCCCGGAGGACAAAAGGTGACATTTGAGTCCTTGTCCTAAAGGAGTTAAGTTATTGCTTCAGTCCTGTAAGTACGAAACATATCGTATATACCTTGCGAATGATGTAGTGGTTTTAACACCTCAGGTAAATTATCATAAACTTTACCTTCTGGATTAAAATTCCCACTTCAGTCCCGCGGTATATAATATACTGTTAATAGAGACAAGGACTAATGGGTTTCAGACGATATTCCTTACACTATACTACCGAAATTCTTGTAGACATTTTAAAAATCCTGTAGACATTTTAAGTATAGTTGAGTACGGATGATAATTTACAAATTCTTCAAAGCCATATTCTTATAATTATCATTTACGATTTTGTCTTTAGAAACATCGCATTGGTTATACTCCTCATACGAGCTGGCCTGGATTTGGATCCAAATGCCTTGCGCAGGTTAAAATATACCGTAATGAAAATCGGGATAGTTCCCTGGACGGTAGAAGCACTGACAGCCGCTGTAATGTCGGTGTTCCTGTTGGGGCTACCTTGGGATTACGGTCTTCTACTAGGTAAGGTATGAGAGCTATAATTTATTGCATGTCTAAAAATCAACCTCTATTTCAGGTTCCATCATAGCTGCAGTTTCCCCTGCAGTCGTAGTCCCATGTCTCTTCCGACTACGCTCCAGAGGTTATGGAGTCGCCAAAGGAATACCAACACTTATTATAGCCATTGCGGGTATAGATGATGCACTATCGGTGGCAATTTTTGGAATAGTCAAGAGTATTATGTTCTCCAACAGTTCCATGACGACGCTCATCATCCAAGGGCCAGTTTCAATTATCGGAGGTAATTATTTAAGTAGATACTTGCAAGTATTATGTCGTACACTAACTGTATTACAAGGGCCGTTTAAAATCTACGTTTAACGATCCTAGCGCTCCGCTCAGATTGAAGTTTAAATATTTTGTAACGTGTTACCATGGGACTGCTATTGAAAGTTGTATCCAAATGTGAGCTTCGTGGTGTGATTCATTTTTTGACTTGAAAAAATTAAATGGCGACAGATATTCATCAGGAATTTGGTTAGTGTATGCGCTCAACAGTGTATATGCTTTCCAATGGTCGCACGATGGCGTAC